>JARYHS010014743.1:30166-51631 GCA_031002005.1 Vandiemenella viatica
TTAAATCTTCAAGTTGTGTCTCAACTGTATCTGCATGTTGGTTTAAATGTCTGGAACATTTCTGTGCTGTTGGTTCTTGTAACTGGTTTGTGAACTCTTTCCTATTTGCCACACACTTCTCTTCAGAATTTACTAAACTCTTTTCAAGACTTGTTATTTTGCCCCCCAATTGGTGATTAATGCGGGTTTCAAGAGAATTAGTTTGGGCTGTGAAAGTTTGTGTGAGTTTCTGTTCCAAAGATATGTATGAATTATTAAGGGTGGTTCTGAAATTGATTCTAGTTGTTTCAAATCTTTATTGTGTTGTTCCAACCTATCATTGAATTCGTCCTTGTGTTTATCTAATTTATCATTAAGAGTATGAAATTCTTCTCTGTGCTGATCAAGTTTACTGTTGAATTCATCTTTTGTGTTGATCAAGTTTACTGTTGAATTCATCTTTGTGTTGATCAAGTTTACTAGTAATCTCTTGTTTCAATTGTTGGGAATCTTTGTTTTTGTTCATCTATTTTATTAGTTTGCTGATCAATTTTTTGGTTAAGTGCTTGGAGTAGAGGACACAATGTCAAGAGTAGGAGTTGCGGGTACTGTCTATACATTACTAATAATTTTTTCAGTTGATGGATGGGTAAGGTTCTGTGTTTCAGGCGTGTTATTACCCCCATTATTCCAACCCAGAAAATCACTCTCAGAGGTCGTGTGTGAGGTAACACTATGGCAATTGGGATCATAGTTGTTTAGTGAATTAGGCTGTTGCACTACTGTAGTGTCCTCTATATCAGATTCATCTGAATGCAATTGAGGAAGATCAGTACCAGAACTAGGTGTCAAGTTTGCAATCTGTTCTGCTAAATGTGCCACTTGTAGAGGATGGGGTTGCTGAGTATTTTGTACAAGTTCCTCCTGAACAGGGATAGTATCAGTGGTAGACTGAAGTGAATTATCAGAAGTATTACCAGTCTCATTAACATTAAGTTGCATTTGATTACTAAAATGTTCATCAGTCTGTGAAGCAGGCTGTGAACCTGGAACATCAGATTGTTGTGTCATATTTATTAAGCTCCTAGATCTGGTTTGCATAGAATGAGTTCTCATATCTCCCCCCTCCCCCATATAAGATACTAAACTTCTAATAGGTGTTTCATCATTTGATGCCATAGTTACAATAATAATAATGGAATACTACCAAAGAAAACAATATTAAAGGAATTGAATGGAATAACCCCCAAAAAAATTATCACAATTCGGTATAGCAGAATATCAGCAAACAGCTGATCTCAAAATTTCAAAGTTTTACGCTTAAATGTAAACAAGAACACAGAGAAAAAATAAAAATAGAAATTCCCAAAGCACAAAAAGGAAATAAAAATAATGAATACACAAGAATAGTATTAACTCCTAAAGAAAACAAAAACACTGTAAGAATCGAAGTATCCAAATGTAAACACAGCAAAGACAATCACTGAAGCAGATGGTAAACACAGGTCTAGAAAAGAGAAAAAAAATATCTTTGCTATGCAGTATGTCTCCGCAAATCGTCGGCAAAGATGTACAATCTCGGTAGTAGTAAACTCTTTGAGTTGCATACAAGAACAGCTGATCGGAGGTCTACACAAAAACAGCTGATCGAAGTTACATACCAACATAAAGTTCCAAAACACTGTTAATTCACTCGTAGAAAAAAATGAAAAGCCAGGTAAAATTAGGCTGATAGGTAAAATAGATTACCCCAAAGTCTTATCACTCAGTAAAATCGAGCACAAGTTTGCCACCGTAATGGCATAAATAATAGTAAAAATGCGGTTACTGTGATTGTAACCTTCGAACAATATCATAAGATATTTTGGTCAACTATTGATGGAAGTGTGATGTTTCTATACAGCCCGAAAAAGAAGGACGAAACTGCATAGATAATAGGAGAGAATGCTCCCGGCAGGCATAAACTGTCGCCAAAGTTTAGGATGGAGCGGCCCGATTTGAGATGAAGAATAATTTTACTTAACTTGCGCAGGCTAGCAGTCCGTAGTCGGCGTGATGAGCGGAGCGATGTGGTATGGCGAATACCGCGTCGTCCGTCCCCTCTGGACCCACTGGTCAACACTTCGGTTGAAGTGAAAGAGGCGTAGTCGGCTGCGAAGTCTGCTCACAGCTACTCGAAGCTGTAGTCGTGTGGCGTCGGAGATGTGGTCTGGTCGGCTGCTCTCGGTCCGCCAAGGTCGATGTAGGTTTTCCCGAAGAAGCTGTTATCCACGGTTAGGGGTTCACTTGTAGCACTTATGGTCGGTAAACTCTCTCTCCAGTTTGTAATTGAACAAACACTAGCCTTAAAGTCCCATGTAAGGAACTTAGGCCGATACCGGGGTTGTAGTATCGCCTATGTGCCTTAACTTACTCTCTTGATCACACCTCCCAGTCCGATGAAAACTTGTTGAATACTTTAATTTAATTTGACCATGTTGCCAGGATACAACTAGAACGCTACAGGTCGCCACAACATTTGAAGACCCCAAATATTGAAAAGGTATTACAGCAGCTACAGAAATAAAACAGTTCACTTTTCACTTTTCCAAAGATTCTCAGAGTTTATTTAGAATGAAATTCAAAGTTCAAACAGCATTCTTAAGTTGCTTAGGCAATCGAACAATCGTTCTAAAAATCACAGATTATGGAGAGAAGTAGAGACCGACCAAACCCCGATGAGAATTACCAGTTCATGTTAAGTAAACAAATGCCACGCCCCCCTGACAATGTTCCATCATGGCCGAACCCGGTAGTGCCAACCGAAGACCTGAGCTACCAACCTAAGTCGGAGTTGCCAACCTACCAGCGCACACGCTTATAACATCTTATTAGCACGACTTCAAACCCGGAAAAGACTCCGTCTTCACCACGCGTCATGTTTTATACCTTCGCTGACGTCAGAGCCAAAATACAACTTTCTGCTAACACATAGACGATTTAGATCGGAAATATCTCAGTAACTAAACCGTTATCCAAAACTTTAGGTGTGACAGTGTTTTGACATATTTAATTGTGAAATAATGGATATTTAGTGAATAATTTTAAGCATCTGGTTTAAAAGATCTTAGCGCAGGAGTGAACTATTTTCCTACTCTGGGGAATTACTATTGTTCGAGAGTCTTCTATATTTCGTCATTTTATTAATGCCACAATTTATGCAAATATTATTATCATCACCGTTTTCTACTAAAATTCCTGAGTTTATTGGTGTAATTTTTATTAAGATTGGTGCAGGGAAAGTTTAATTACGACGTAACCAAAGTGCAATTTCAGTTTTAATTTTATAACTTTATTTCTATTACTTTTACCGCAAATATAAAATTACCACGAGATTCTCTGAATTAAACTACGTATTCTGAAAGTTGTCTCATCTCTGTATCTACTTTAGATCGGTTGAAAAATATTTCTAAGTTGCCCACATGGCTGCAATGAAAAATAAATTTTAAGATCTCTATAAGATCGGTTCTATTACTTGGAATTACTTGAAATTATTATATGTGATATTAGATTTTTAGGTCTTCCCGGAAATCTACTTTTTATTTCGAATGTTCTCTAGGATTTTGAGATAAAAAGTTATTAAAAGTGCAGAGCATCTGACGAAGTATAAAAATTAATTTAAGTTATTTAAACATTCAGAAACTACAAAATTTTAGTGAATTTATATTTTAATTGCATGATTACTTCCCTACAATTACTTTATTTTGTTCGAAAGTGTGTGAAAACAGTGAAATGCCAAATATTAGAAATTGCTTGTGTACTAAACTGGATTATTTTGGATTATCATATTTAAGGTTAGTAAAAGGTGTTAATATCATTACAGAAAATTAGTATAGTTGGATTATTAAGTATTGAGTTACTTTCTTGCTCCTAAATTGGTTTAAAAATGACAAAATGCTCCCCAGTTAGAAGCTCATAATTACAAAGTTGGATTACTGATGATTATTTAATTTTCGGTTGATTTAAAGTTTGTTTATTATTATACAAAGTTTATATCCGGCATTTAGCAACTACTAAAAGTCTTTACTGCATTCAAATTGGTTTAGAAACTGTAAAGTTAACCTATATCAAAATCTATTATTTGAAACTGAACTTGGGGGATTCAATCTATTTCCTCCCAAACTGATGTTTTCTTTTTGTTATCAAAGGTTTATTTAGAGCATTTATTTAATTTTGAATACTTTTATTATCCCTAAAGGGTTTTATTTAGTGTGTTTGGTTACAGTATCTCTATGCTATACAAAGCTTTACTCCCATAACCTATACATGAAATGAAAACTATCTTTTACTACAGAGTAAGCTTTCCCTCTAATGCCCAAAGGTGAGAGGCTAGAATTTACTAAAATTCTAAGATGCTTACATGCCCCCCGAAGATTGAAGTTATTTTCCCAAAGAAAACTAACTGAACATCTTGAAAAAATAAATAAAAGAAAAATTTAAGTTCCCAAAAAGAAATGAATTATTCCCACAAAATCTAACTATCGCTTGTTGGTTCTGTTCTCTCTCCACCATTCATACTCAAAACAAAAATATTATTATTTATAACAATCTCAAAAACTTTAACCTTCACTCACAAAATTATTACAAAAATTTTCAAAATCTCATTCACTCTTAAAAGATTGATATTAATGAAAATTTATGACCAAATAGCAAAAATGTATTAAATGAAATATTAAATGATCACAAAATTTTAAACATGTGTGTTCTCACAAAATTATCACCAAAATACAAGACATAAATGGTATAAATGCACATTCCCAAAGTAATATCATTACAAGGAACATCAAATTTGTTTTAAGAAAAAACCTTAGAGTTTAACATTTTATGAACATAGACATAAAGAACAAAAATGAAAAGTTATGGTGTCTTACAATAATCACACTTTAAAATTCCATATCGGAAAGTCTTTTGTTCTATAAACGTCCTTGTTTGAATACTATACTGTTTTATAATGGCCTTAAATCTACCACTTTCCCATTACACACTTTAACCCTTCGTCACAGAACTCCCTAAATGGGTGAAAACCCAAGTCCTGAAACGGGCGCAGACTTTAAGGCTCGCAAAATTTATATAAACCAATAGCCTTTTGGCTAGGTCTGCCGAGCAATTGTCCAACATCCCCGGTTCCTGACGCAGCAGGAGTAGCCTGGGGAACTCGGTCAGCTAGCTGGTCTGTGAATGATACAAAACAAACAAACAAAAATGGGAATTAGTGGCGGCCAAACTGTTCTTAACCACTAACATATACATAAAAAAAATATGAAGGTAAAATACAAAAATAGATACAAAAGTAAGATTACAATAACCATAGTAAGTACAATAAAGTTTTCACAAATTATTGAAAAATGAAACAAAAAACAATTATTTTTCTTCGCAAAGGTGGTAGAATAATTACAAGTAGCAAGAAAAATGAAAAACATGTACAAGTTATAAGTATAAGTAAGTAATGTTACAAGAAAGAATCCAAAGGAAAAATATATATATAAAGGTACACACGAAAAATACAAGCATATCCATATCAAATTAGAAACATAGGAAAATGAGCTTGGTCCATGCCAAGTTATTGGATCACTTAATTCAACTGAATTTGTTACAGTTATAAGAAATATTACATATTAGAGGTATTTACAAAGTATTATCCCCAAAATAAAAGAACATCCTAAAAATGTGTAGGGGTAAATTGTAACTTATAAGGAAACGTAGTTTCCAAGCAGCAGTACACTGCTGTGTAAAATGAGAGTAGAAAAGTAAGGTATGTGCAATGTAGTTGCGTGGAACCAGTATACTGGTTTGGAAGTCAAAATAGTGTATCAAATCATTGTGTCAATAGAGTTCACCCCAGTGTTGGTGGAGGTGTAAAACCAAATAATGCAACCTTAGGTAATTTCTTCACTTGTGCTGTTGGTCTGAGCATAAAAAGGTTTCAGTGCTGATACATGATACCTTCCCTTTAACTTATTGGTATCTGGGTGAACTAGTGTGTATGTATTGACATTCTGTACATCTGTAATTTTGAAAGGCCCCTCATAAAGAGGAAAAAATTTCTTTGTTTCTTCATTAATGGCAGAAGATTTAATGTGTTTTGGGACTAATACTAAGTCACCAATATTGTAAGATGTATGAGAAATTGTTTTGTCATGACGTATTTTACGTTCCTCAGCTTTCTTTTGTAGTTGATGTAAAGCTATCTCCAGAGATTTTTCATATGAATAGGTTTGTGGTGATGGGCTCATTTATAACATGTGGTGGGCATTTGCCAAACATAATTTCAAAAGGAGATAAAGAAGTTGATGAATGTGGTATTGAGTTTAAAACATCTTCAATGTGAGGAATTTGAATCGCCCAACTCTTATGATTCTCATGACAATATGTACGAAACCATCTCCCTAGCTCGCGCATAACGCGCTCAACAGGGTTAGCCTGGGGATGGTAATATGCAGTCTTAATTGTTTGTATCTGTAATGATTGTAAATAATCATTCCACTTAGTGCTAGCAAACTGAGGTCCATTATCTGTGAGTACCGCCTGAGGGTGTCCTACCTGGGGTATAAAATACTGTGAAATTTTAGAGAAAATAACCTCTGTGGTAGGTCTCTTAATGGGGTATAATTTAATGAACTTGGAGAATACATCCATAATAACGCAAATGTATATCACTCCTCCTCTGGATCTAGGGAGCGGCCCAAATAAATCTAGTGATAACAATTGTAATGGTTTGGTAGGTATTATGGGTTGGAGCTCTCCTGCTCTCTGAACAGTGTCAATCTTATTTAATTGGCATACTTTACAAGGTAATAGAATTCTTTTAATCAATTTTAACAAATTAGGGAAATACACATACTGTTTCAAAATTTGAAAGCATTTTTGTGGTCCACTGTGACCATGACTTAAATGTTGATATTTAATTAGAGGTTCCAGTAGGTGTTCTAGGATACATAATTTCCACCAGTCGGTTAAAGCAGTAGTTCTTTGAAAGAGTGCACCATTCTTTATACAATAATAGGTATGTAGTTTATCAGTATCTTCTACCTGCTGTAACTTCTGTCTTATTAGTTTAAGGGTTGGATCTTTATCTTGTTCGTGTTGCATAGTCTTCAATGCATTCCTAACTTCCTTCTCAAAAGGAACCTGTCTAATGTAACAAATGTGTGGTCCATCACTACCAAGTTTGGTATCTGGTACTGTGTCTAAGCCTTCTGGCAGGCGAGATAGGGCGTCAGCTATAATATTTTGTTGGCCAGGTATGTATCTGATCTCATATGAGAATTCCTGCAACAACAAAGTCCATCTAGTCAGTCTGCCTGGTAGTAGTGTACATTTATGGAGAAAGGATAAAGCTTTGTGGTCAGTGTATATAATAACTTTTCTCCCTAACAACAAGTATCGAAAGCGTTGGAAAGTCCAAACTGCAGCCAGAGCTTCTTTCTGAGTAATGGAATAATTACGTTCCGCTTTGTTTAAGAGTCTGCTGGCAAATGCAATGGTCTGTTCTGGGGACCTTCTTCTGTTTCAACTTCTTGAAAAATTTCGACACCAAGGCCATAGTCCGAAGAATCTGTGGCAATGCAAATGGGTAAATCCCAGTTAGGTGAGTGTAAAGTAATATTTTGTAATAAAGCTTCTTTGATTTTACAAAAGTCTTGTTCGCAATCTTGCGTCCATTTCCATATAGAGTTCCGTTTGCATAAGATTTGAAAATGTTGACTGTTGAGTGCCTGATTTGGGATAAATTTCCTATAATAGCCACATAATCCTAAAAAGCTTTTAAGCTGTGTCCTGTTCTGAGGTCTAGGAAATTTTTTTATTGCTGCTAGCTTATCTGGTGAAAGTTTTATCCCTTGTGGGGTGATGACATGTCCTAAGAATTCAATTTGTGATGTAAGAAAAATACACTTTTTTAATTTCACTGTCATCCCTCCCTTCCTGAGAGCAGTTAGTACTTCTTTTAAAGTATCCCAGTGTTCCTGAATCGACTCACTTGCAATTAAAATGTCATCGACATAGACATGTACTTTTCTTAACAATTCAGGGCCTAGAACCTTGTCTAGGGCACGTATAAAGTTAGCCACGGCGTTATTTAAACCAAATGGTAACACCTTAAAGTGGTATGATCTACCCTGATATAGAAAAGCTGTGTACTCCCTCGAATTTGGTGCTATAGGCACTTGCCAGTAAGAGCATGTTAAATCAAGGCTTGTTAAAAACTTTTTCCCATGAAAATTGTGGAGTATTTCATCGATAGGCAATGGGTGGTCCCTTTCAGTCTGAAGATGTTTATTTAAAGTTCTAGCATCCAAAACTAGTCTAACTGTCTGATCAGACTTGATGACAACTACAAGTGGATTGTTGTAAGGGCTATGTGACCTTTCTATGATTCCCCATTGGAGCATACGGTTGATTTCTTCTTCTACCATCTGTCGTTTCGCGATGGGAATAGGGTATGGCTTTACAAAGAATGGCTGTGTACAGGAGACCTGAAAATGGCATTGGTAGTTTTGTATTAAACCCGGTTGATCATTGAAGACATCTGAAAACTCATCAATTAACTGCACTAACTTCTGTTTATGTTGCGAGTCTACATCCTTCGTAACTTTTTCAAGAATATCTTCTCCTTCCCTAATACTCAATTTATCAACCCAAAAGTTTACTAACTTGCTATGAAATGAAGGCTCCGTATCCATATTAACTGCTACATTCTTGTATAAAATCTTCACTGAAGGTGAATGTATTTGTTTCCATCCCTTTACCAACTGAATTGATAACCGTTTGTTGTCCAATGAAAAGACTAATGTATTCTTGGCGCAGTCTAGAGTAGCTGCAGTGTGGCAAAGCCAATCAATGCCAAAAATACACTGAGGCTGAAGGCCTGGTATCACATAAACTCTTAAATCAAATGGGACATTCATAATAGTGCCTTCGAGTAAAGCTTTAATTTTAATTGTTTTGCTTTTCTTACCAGTTGCCATAATGGCTGTCATTTGGGGTACTTCATAATAAGGTACAGGTTTAATTGCATTTAAAGTATTAAAAAGCTCTTCAGAAATACAGGAAAGTTCAGCTCCAGTATCGAGGAGTACCTCTAAGTTTAGCCCTTGTACCGAAATTGGTAATATGGGTACCTGCACGAGATCATCATCATTCAAATTATCTTCATTGAGCAAATCCTCCCTAGGATTGTTATGGAACATAGTGAAAACTCCAGGTGTGTGATGTGGTCCTGAAAATACTTTCGCCTCTGTTTGGACCAAGACATTGGCAGGATTTAGTTTTTTGACTGCCCACTGTCTTCTTCGCAGTGAATTATAGCTTCCGTAGTGTCAAACTGTGGTGAATCACTACGCCTTTGTGTTCTGTTGCTGTTGTTGTGATTACCTCTCCCGCGGCCTCTACCTCTAAAGAAACCACGAATGTAAGTTTTTCCTCTGTTGGAAGTTTGAGAAGTTTTTGGTTGTCCTCCATTGGGAGGTTGATCACCATGATTATCTGAGGCAGGTTTGTTATCAAAATGTTTGTTGCCGTCTTGTTGAGGAAACCTATTGTTATTATTATTATCTTTAAATGTTTGTGAGTTTGGGTTCCTATCCCTATAGTCATTCTGATTATTCCAATAACGGCGTTGGTTCGCAGGGTGGTAATTGCGAGTTGCCTGCTGCATATCTAGATTATGCAATGTCCTTTCTGCTGCATCAATCGTATTGATACCTAATAATGCAAAAGAGTTTTGTACTTCCATAGGTAATCTACCCAAAATATGCTTGACCAATTCGTCTTCTGGTATAGGTATCGTTAAATGACAGGCCTTGGCTACTTCAGTGAGAAAGAAATCCGTCATAGTGATGTTACTATCTGACCGGTAAAAAGGACCTGTTGAAATGTTTTTCTTAATGGCGAACTGTATGTGAGTGGACCAAAATCTATCCAAAAAGCATTTCTTAAATAGTGCAAAGGTTTCACAAGACTCTTTATGTCTGACGGCCCAAATTCTACTTGTTCCTGTTAAGTGTTGGAATACAATTTCAATTTTCTCTTTATCTGACAGCAAATCAAAAATCCTGAAAGCCTCAAAACTTTGTAAAAAATCTACAGGGTGGACAGACCCATTTTCAGTAAAAGGTTTAACCTCAATTTTATTGTTTCCAAGTAATGGAAATTCTGATGTTCTCAGATCAACAGCTGTTATTCCCTGCTTAACTAATTGTTCCACCTTGCTTTGGCATCCCTGAATATCAGTTTGTGTCTTTTGCACCTGCAAATCCAAAGCAGAAACATGTTGCAGTGTTTGTTGTTGTTTTTGATCAATTTGCAGAACCTGTACATTTAATGAAGTCAACTTAACTTTACTATTTGCAACCTCTTGCGTAAGGGAAGTAACATCCTCATCCATTCTAAAAACATTTTGTTGTACCTCTGCAATTTGTTGAGTATTTGTCTCAGTAGCAGTATCTAAAACTTGCACTTTATTGTGTACTAGAACTACATTTTCACTTACTGCCGAAACAGTATTGTGAATTGACTTAATGGAGTCAGCTGAAGTGGATACAAAATGTTGTCGGTCAGCTGATATTTTAGCAATTGTGGAATCTTGTGTGTCAATTCTAGGTACAATTTCTTTTTGAAAATTATTCAATTGATTGCTTAAAATGTTTGAATTTTTATAACATGTGTCTCTAACTGAATAAAGTTATTAAAATCTTCAAGTTGTGTCTCAACTTTATCTGCATGTTGGTTAAATGTCTGGAACATTTCTGTGCGGTGTTCTTGTAACTGGTTTGTGAACTCTTTCCTATTTGCCACACACTTCTCTTCAGAATTTACTAAACTCTTTTCAAGACTTGTTATTTTGCCCCCCAATTGGTGATTAATGCGGGTTTCAAGAGAATTAGTTTGGGCTGTGAAAGTTTGTGTGAGTTTCTGTTCCAAAGATATGTATGAATTATTAAGGGTGGTTCTGAAATTTGATTCTAGTTGTTTCAAATCTTTATTGTGTTGTTCCAACCTATCATTGAATTCGTCCTTGTGTTTATCTAATTTATCATTAAGAGTATGAAATTCTTCTCTGTGCTGATCAAGTTTACTGTTGAATTCATCTTTGTGTTGATCAAGTTTACTGTTGAATTCATCTTTGTGTTGATCAAGTTTACTAGTAATCTCTTGTTTCAATTGTTGGGAATCTTGTTTTTGTTCATCTATTTTATTAGTTTGCTGATCAATTTTTTGGTTAAGTGCTTGGAGTAGAGACACAATGTCAAGAGTAGGAGTTGCGGGTACTGTCTATACATTACTAATAATTTTTTCAGTTGATGGATGGGTAAGGTTCTGTGTTTCAGGCGTGTTATTACCCCCATTATTCCAACCCAGAAAATCACTCTCAGAGGTCGTGTGTGAGGTAACACTATGGCAATTGGGATCATAGTTGTTTAGTGAATTAGGCTGTTGCACTACTGTAGTGTCCTCTATATCAGATTCATCTGAATGCAATTGAGGAAGATCAGTACCAGAACTAGGTGTCAAGTTTGCAATCTGTTCTGCTAAATGTGCCACTTGTAGAGGATGGGGTTGCCGAGTATTTTGTACAAGTTCCTCTTGAACAGGGATAGTATCAGTGGTAGACTGAAGTGAATTATCAGAAGTATTACCAGTCTCATTAACATTAAGTTGCATTTGATTACTAAAATGTTCATCAGTCTGTGAAGCAGGCTGTGAACCTGGAACATCAGATTGTTGTGTCATATTTATTAAGCTCCTAGATCTGGTTTGCATAGAATGAGTTCTCATATCTCCCCCCTCCCCCATATAAGATACTAAACTTCTAATAGGTGTTTCATCATTTGATGCCATAGTTACAATAATAATAATGGAATACTACCAAAGAAAACAATATTAAAGGAATTGAATGGAATAACCCCCAAAAAAATTATCACAATTCGGTATAGCAGAATATCAGCAAACAGCTGATCTCAAAATTTCAAAGTTTTACGCTTAAATGTAAACAAGAACACAGAGAAAAAATAAAAATAGAAATTCCCAAAGCACAAAAAGGAAATAAAAATAATGAATACACAAGAATAGTATTAACTCCTAAAGAAAACAAAAACACTGTAAGAATCGAAGTATCCAAATGTAAACACAGCAAAGACAATCACTGAAGCAGATGGTAAACACAGGTCTAGAAAAGAGAAAAAAAATATCTTTGCTATGCAGTATGTCTCCGCAAATCGTCGGCAAAGATGTACAATCTCGGTAGTAGTAAACTCTTTGAGTTGCATACAAGAACAGCTGATCGGAGGTCTACACAAAAACAGCTGATCGAAGTTACATACCAACATAAAGTTCCAAAAACACTGTTAATTCACTCGTAGATAAAAAAAATGAAAAGCCAGGTAAAATTAGGCTGATAGGTAAAATAGATTACCCCAAAGTCTTATCACTCAGTAAAATCGAGCACAAGTTTGCCACCGTAATGGCATAAATAATAGTAAAAATGCGGTTACTGTGATTGTAACCTTCGAACAATATCATAAGATATTTTGGTCAACTATTGATGGAAGTGTGATGTTTCTATACAGCCCGAAAAAGAAGGACGAAACTGCATAGATAATAGGAGAGAATGCTCCCGGCAGGCATAAACTGTCGCCAAAGTTTAGGATGGAGCGGCCCGATTTGAGATGAAGAATAATTTTACTTAACTTGCGCAGGCTAGCAGTCCGTAGTCGGCGTGATGAGCGGAGCGATGTGGTATGGCGAATACCGCGTCGTCCGTCCCCTCTGGACCCACTGGTCAACACTTCGGTTGAAGTGAAAGAGGCGTAGTCGGCTGCGAAGTCTGCTCACAGCTACTCGAAGCTGTAGTCGTGTGGCGTCGGAGATGTGGTCTGGTCGGCTGCTCTCGGTCCGCCAAGGTCGATGTAGGTTTTCCCGAAGAAGCTGTTATCCACGGTTAGGGGTTCACTTGTAGCACTTATGGTCGGTAAACTCTCTCTCCAGTTTGTAATTGAACAAACACTAGCCTTAAAGTCCCATGTAAGGAACTTAGGCCGATACCGGGGTTGTAGTATCGCCTATGTGCCTTAACTTACTCTCTTGATCACACCTCCCAGTCCGATGAAAACTTGTTGAATACTTTAATTTAATTTGACCATGTTGCCAGGATACAACTAGAACGCTACAGGTCGCCACAACATTTGAAGACCCCAAATATTGAAAAGGTATTACAGCAGCTACAGAAATAAAACAGTTCACTTTTTCACTTTTCCAAAGATTCTCAGAGTTTATTTAGAATGAAATTCAAAGTTCAAACAGCATTCTTAAGTTGCTTAGGCAATCGAACAATCGTTCTAAAAATCACAGATTATGGAGAGAAGTAGAGACCGACCAAACCCCGATGAGAATTACCAGTTCATGTTAAGTAAACAAATGCCACGCCCCCCTGACAATGTTCCATCATGGCCGAACCCGGTAGTGCCAACCGAAGACCTGAGCTACCAACCTAAGTCGGAGTTGCCAACCTACCAGCGCACACGCTTATAACATCTTATTAGCACGACTTCAAACCCGGAAAAGACTCCGTCTTCACCACGCGTCATGTTTTATACCTTCGCTGACGTCAGAGCCAAAATACAACTTTCTGCTAACACATAGACGATTTAGATCGGAAATATCTCAGTAACTAAACCGTTATCCAAAACTTTAGGTGTGACAGTGTTTTGACATATTTAATTGTGAAATAATGGATATTTAGTGAATAATTTTAAGCATCTGGTTTAAAAGATCTTAGCGCAGGAGTGAACTATTTTCCTACTCTGGGGAATTACTATTGTTCGAGAGTCTTCTATATTTCGTCATTTTATTAATGCCACAATTTATGCAAATATTATTATCATCACCGTTTTCTACTAAAATTCCTGAGTTTATTGGTGTAATTTTTATTAAGATTGGTGCAGGGAAAGTTTAATTACGACGTAACCAAAGTGCAATTTCAGTTTTAATTTTATAACTTTATTTCTATTACTTTTACCGCAAATATAAAATTACCACGAGATTCTCTGAATTAAACTACGTATTCTGAAAGTTGTCTCATCTCTGTATCTACTTTAGATCGGTTGAAAAATATTTCTAAGTTGCCCACATGGCTGCAATGAAAAATAAATTTTAAGATCTCTATAAATCGGTTCTATTACTTGGAATTACTTGAAATTATTATATGTGATATTAGATTTTTAGGTCTTCCCGGAAATCTACTTTTTATTTCGAATGTTCTCTAGGATTTTGAGATAAAAAGTTATTAAAAGTGCAGAGCATCTGACGAAGTATAAAAATTAATTTAAGTTATTTAAACATTCAGAAACTACAAAATTTTAGTGAATTTATATTTTAATTGCATGATTACTTCCCTACAATTACTTTATTTTGTTCGAAAGTGTGTGAAAACAGTGAAATGCCAAATATTAGAAATTGCTTGTGTACTAAACTGGATTATTTTGGATTATCATATTTAAGGTTAGTAAAAGGTGTTAATATCATTACAGAAAATTAGTATAGTTGGATTATTAAGTATTGAGTTACTTTCTTGCTCCTAAATTGGTTTAAAAAATGACAAAATGCTCCCCAGTTAGAAGCTCATAATTACAAAGTTGGATTACTGATGATTATTTAATTTTCGGTTGATTTAAAGTTTGTTTATTATTATACAAAGTTTATATCCGGCATTTAGCAACTACTAAAAGTCTTTACTGCATTCAAATTGGTTTAGAAACTGTAAAGTTAACCTATATCAAAATCTATTATTTGAAACTGAACTTGGGGGATTCAATCTATTTCCTCCCAAACTGATGTTTTCTTTTTGTTATCAAAGGTTTATTTAGAGCATTTATTTAATTTTGAATACTTTTATTATCCCTAAAGGGTTTTATTTAGTGTGTTTGGTTACAGTATCTAAAGCTTTACTCCCATAACCTATACATGAAATGAAAACTATCTTTTACTACAGAGTAAGCTTTCCCTCTAATGCCCAAAGGTGAGAGGCTAGAATTTAACTAAAATTCTAAGATGCTTACATGCCCCCCGAAGATTGAAGTTATTTTCCCAAGAAAACTAACTGAACATCTTGAAAAATAAATAAAAGAAAAATTTAAGTTCCCAAAAGAAATGAATTATTCCCACAAAATCTAACTATCGCTTGTTGGTTCTGTTCTCTCTCCACCATTCATACTCAAAACAAAAATATTATTATTTATAACAATCTCAAAAACTTTAACCTTCACTCACAAAATTATTACAAAAATTTTCAAAATCTCATTCACTCTTAAAAGATTGATATTAATGAAAATTTATGAACCAAATAGCAAAAATGTATTAAATGAAATATTAAATGATCACAAAATTTTAAACATGTGTGTTCTCACAAAATTATCACCAAAATACAAGACATAAATGGTATAAATGCACATTCCCAAAGTACATAGAAAAATATCATTACAAGGAACATCAAATTTGTTTTAAGAAAAAACCTTAGAGTTTAACATTTTATGAACATAGACATAAAGAACAAAAATGAAAAGTTATGGTGTCTTACAAATAATCACACTTTAAAATTCCATATCGGAAAGTCTTTTGTTCTATAAACGTCCTTGTTTGAATACTATACTGTTTTATAATGGCCTTAAATCTACCACTTTCCCATTACACACTTTAAACCCTTGTCACAGAACTCCCTAAATGGGTGAAAACCCAAGTCCTGAAACGGGCGCAGACTTTAAGGCTCGCAAAATTTATATAAACCAATAGCCTTTTGGCTAGGTCTGCCGAGCAATGTCCAACATCCCCGGTTCCTGACGCAGCAGGAGTAGCCTGGGGAACTCGGTCAGCTAGCTGGTCTGTGAATGATACAAAACAAACAAACAAAAATGGGAATTAGTGGCGGCCAAACTGTTCTTAACCACTAACATATACATAAAAAAAAATATTAAGGTAAAATACAAAAATAGATACAAAAGTAAGATTACAATAACCATAGTAATTACAATAAAGTTTCCACAAATTATTGAAAAATGAAACAAAAAACAATTATTTTTCTTCGCAAAGGTGGTAGAATAATTACAAGTAGCAAGAAAAATGAAAAACATGTACAAGTTATAAGTATAAGTAAGTAATGTTACAAGAAAGAATCCAAAGGAAAAATATAAATAAAGGTACACACGAAAAATACAAGCATATCCATATCAAATTAGAAACATAGGAAAATGAGCTTGGTCCATGCCAAGTTATTGGATCACTTAATTCAACTGAATTTGTTACAATTATAAGAAATATTACTTATTAGAGGTATTTACAAAGTACTATCCCCAAAATAAAAGAAACATCTAAAAATGTGTAGGGGTAAATTGTAACTTATAAGGAAACGTAGTTTCCAAGCAGCAGTACACTGCTGTGTAAAATGAGAGTAGAAAAGTAGTGAGTGTATGTGCAAAGTAGTTGCGTGGAACCAGTATACTGGTTGGAAGTCAAAATAGTGTATCAAATCATTGTGTCAATAGAGTTCACCCCAGTGTTGGTGGAGGTGTAAAACCAAATAAGGTAATTTCTTCACTTGTGCTGTTGGTCTGAGCATAAAAAGGTTTCAGTGCTGATACGTGATACCTCCCCTTTAACTTATTGGTATCTGGGTGAACTAGTGTGTATGTATTGACATTCTGTACATCTGTAATCTTGAAAGGTCCCTCATAAAGAGGAAAAAATTTCTTTGTTTCTTCGTTAATGGCAGAAGATTTAATGTGTTTTTGGACTAATACTAAGTCACCAATATTGTAAGATGTATGAGAAATTGTTTTGTCATGACGTATTTTACGTTCCTCAGCTTTCTTTTGTAGTTGATGTAAAGCTATCTCCAGAGATTTTTCATATGAATAGTTTTGTGGAGATGGGAATGTAATAAGCTCATTCTATAACATGTGGTGGGCGTTTGCCAAACATAATTTCAAAAGGAGATAAAGAAGTTGATGAATGAGGTATTGAGTTTAAAACATCTTCAATGTGAGGAATTTGAATCGCCCAACTCTTATGATTCTCATGACAATATGTAGCGAAACCATCTCCCTAGCTCGCGCATAACGCGCTCAACAGGGTTAGCCTGGGGATGGTAATATGCAGTCTTAATTGTTTGTATCTGTAATGATTGTAAATAATCATTCCACTTAGTGCTAGCAAACTGAGGGCCATTATCTGTAAGTACCGCCTGAGGGTGTCCTACCTGGGGTATAAAATACTGTGAAATTTTAGAGAAAAATAACCTCTGTGGTAGGTCTCTTAATGGGGTATAATTTAATGAACTTGGAGAATACATCCATAATAACGCAAATGTATATCACTCCTCCCCTGGATCTAGGGAGCGGCCCAAATAAATCTAGTGATAACAATTGCAATGGTTTGGTAGGTATTATGGGTTGGAGCTCTCCGGCTCTTTGAACAGTGTCAATCTTATTTAATTGGCATACTTTACAAGGTAATAGAATTCTTTTAATCCATTTTAACAAATTAGGGAAATACACATACTGTTTCAAAATTTGAAAGCATTTTTGTGGTCCACTGTGACCATGACTTAAATGTTGATATTTAATTAGAGGTTCCAGTAAGTGTTCTGGGATACATAATTTCCACCAGTCGGTTAAAGCAGTAGTTCTTTG
This sequence comes from Vandiemenella viatica, assembly GCA_031002005.1. NCBI lineage: Eukaryota > Metazoa > Arthropoda > Insecta > Orthoptera > Morabidae > Vandiemenella > Vandiemenella viatica. The sequence continues at coordinate 47,863 of JARYHS010014743.1, forward strand.
AAAGAGTACACCATTCTTTATACAATAATAGGTATGTAGTTTATCAGTATCTTCTACCTGCTGTAACTTTGTCTTATCAGTTTAAGGGTTGGATCTTTATCTTGCTCGTGTTGCATAGTCTTCAATGCATTCCTAACTTCCTTCTCAAAAGGAACCTGTCTAATGTAACAAATGTGTGGTCCATCACTACCAAGTTTGGTATCTGGTACTGTGTCTAAGCCTTCTGGCAGGCGAGATAGGGCGTCAGCTATAATATTTTGTTGGCCAGGTATGTATCTGATCTCATATGAGAATTCCTGCAACAACAAAGTCCATCTAGTCAGTCTGCCTGGTAGTAGTGTACATTTATGGAGAAAGGATAAAGCTTTGTGGTCAGTGTATATAATAACTTTTCTCCCTAACAACAAGTATCGAAAGCGTTGGAAAGTCCAAACTGCAGCTAGAGCTTCTTTCTGAGTAATGGAATAATTACGTTCCGCTTTGTTTAAGAGTCTGCTGGCAAACGCAATGGTCTGTTTCTGGGGACCTTCTTCTGTTTCAACTTCTTGAAAAATTTCGACACCAAGGCCATAGTCCGAAGAATCTGTGGCAATGCAAATGGGTAAATCCCAGTTAGGTGAGTGTAAAGTAATATTTTGTAATAAAGCTTCTTTGATTTTGCAAAAGTCTTGTTCGCAATCTTGCGTCCATTTCCACGTAGAGTTCTGTTTGCATAAGATTTGAAAATGTTGACTGTTGAGTGCCTGATTTGGGACAAATTTCCTATAATAGCCACATAATCCTAAAAAGCTTTTAAGTTGTGTCCTGTTCTGAGGTCTAGGAAATTTTTTATTGCTGCCAGCTTATCTGGTGAAGGTTTTATCCCTTGTGGGGTGATGACATGTCCTAAGAATTCAATTTGTGATGTAAGAAAAATACACTTTTTTAATTTCACTGTCATCCCTCCCTTCCTGAGAGCAGTTAGTACTTCTTTTAAAGTATCCCAGTGTTCCTGAATCGACTCACTTGCAATTAAAATGTCATCGACATAGACATGTACTTTTCTTAACAATTCAGGGCCTAGAACCTTGTCTAGGGCACGTATAAAGTTAGCCACGGCGTTATTTAAACCAAATGGTAACACCTTAAAGTGGTATGATCTACCCTGATATAGAAAAGCTGTGTACTCCCTCGAATTTGGTGCTATAGGCACTTGCCAGTAAGAGCATGTTAAATCAAGGCTTGTTAAAAACTTTTTCCCATGAAAATTGTGGAGTATTTCATCGATAGGCAATGGATGGTCCCTTTCAGTCTGAAGATGTTTATTTAAAGTCCTAGCATCCAAGACCAGTCTAACTGTCTGATCAGACTTGATGACAACTACAAGTGGATTGTTGTAAGGGCTATGTGACCTTTCTATTATTCCCCATTGGAGCATACGGTTGATTTCTTCTTCTACCATCTGTCGTTTCGCGATGGGAATAGGGTATGGCTTTACAAAGAATGGCTGTGTACAGGAGACCTGAAAATGGCATTGGTAGTTTTGTATTAAACCAGGTTGATCGTTGAAGACATCTGAAAACTCATCAATTAACTGCACTAACTTATGTTTATGTTGTGAGTCTACATCCTTCGTAACTTTTTCAAGAATATCTTCTCCTTCCTTAATACTCAATTTATCAACCAAAAGTTTACTACCTTGCTATGAAATGAAGGCTCCGTATCCATATTAACTGCTACATTCTTGTATAAAATCTTCACTGAAGGTGAATGTATTTGTTTCCATCCCTTTACCAACTGAATTGTTAACCGTTTGTTGTCCAATGAAAAGACTAATGTATTCTTGGCGCAGTCTAGAGTAGCTGCAGTGTGGCAAAGCCAATCAATGCCAAAAATACACTGAGGCTGAAGGCCTGGTATCACATAAACTCTTAAATCAAATGGGACATTCATAATAGTGCCTTCGAGCAAAGCTTGAATTTTAATTGTTTTGCTTTTCTTACCAGTTGCCGTAATGGCTGTCATTTGTGGTACTTCATAATAAGGTACAGGTTTAATTGCATTTAAAGTATTAAAAAGCTCTTCAGAAATACAGGAAAGTTCAGCTCCAGTATCAAGGAGTACCTCTAAGTTTAACCCTTGAACTGAAATTGGTAATATGGGTACCTGCACGAGATCATCATCATTCAAATTATCTTCATTGAGCAAATCCTCCCTAGGATTGTTATGGAACATAGTGAAAACCCCAGGTGTGTGATGTGGTCCTGAAAATACTTTCGCCTCTGTTTGGACCAAGACATTGGCAGGATTCAGTTTTTTGACTGCCCACTGTCTTCTTCGCAGTGAACTATAGCTTCGGTAGTGTCAAATTGTGGTGAATCACTACGCCTTTGTGTTCTGTTGCTGTTGTTGTGATTACCTCTCCCGCGGCCTCTACCTCTAAAGAAACCACGAATGTAAGTTTTTCCTCTATTGGAAGTTGGAGAAGTTTTAGGTTGTCCTCCATTGGGAGGTTGATCACTATGATTATCTGAGGAAGGTTTGTTATCAAAACGTTTGTTGCCGTCATGTTGAGAAGGCCTATTATCATTATTATTATTTTTAAATGTTTGTGAGTTTGGGTTTCTATCCCTATAGTCATTCTGATTATTCCAATAACGGCGTTGGTTCGCAGGGTGGTAATTGCGAGTTGCCTGCTGCATATCTAGATTATGCAATGTCCTTTCTGCTGCATCAATCGTATTGATACCTAATAATGCAAAAGAGTTTTGTACTTCCATAGGTAATCTACCCAAAATATGCTTGACCAATTCGTCTTCTGGTATAGGTATTGTTAAATGACAGGCTTTGGCTACTTCAGTGAGAAAGAAATCTGTCATTGTGATGTTACTATCTGACCGGTAAAAAGGACCTGTTGAAATATTTTTCTTAATGGCGAACTGTATGTGAGTGGACCAAAATCTATCCAAAAAGCATTTCTTAAATAGTGCAAAGGTTTCACAAGACTCTTTATGCCTGACGGCCCAAATTCTACTTGTTCCTGTTAAGTGTTGGAATACAATTTCAATTTTCTCTTTATCTGATAGCAAATCAAAAATCCTGAAAGCTTCAAAACTTTGCAAAAAATCTACAGGGTGAACAGAACCATTTTCAGTAAAGGGTTTGACCTCAATTTTATTGTTTCCAAGTAATGGTAATTCTGATGTTCTCAGATCAACAGCTGATATCCCCTGCTTAACTAATTGTTCCATTTTGCTTTGGCATCCCTGAATATCAGTTTGTGTCTTTTGGACCTGTAAATCCAAAGCAGAAACTTGTTGCAGTGTATGTTGTTGTTTCTGATCAATGTGCATAACCTGTTCATTTAAAGAAGTCAATTTAACTTTATTATTTACAACCTCCTGCGTAAGTGAAGTAACATCCTCATCAATTCTAGAAACATTCTGTTGTACCTCTGCAATTTGTTGAGTATTTGTTTCAGTAGCAGTATCTAAAATTTGAACCTTATTATGTACTTGAATTACATTGTCACTTACTGCTGAAACAGTGTTGTGAATTGACTTAATGGAGTCAGCTGAAGTGGATACAAAATGTTGTAGGTCAGCTGATATTTTAGCAATTGTGGAATCTTGTGTGTCAATTCTAGGTACAATTTCCTTTTTGAAAATTATTCCAATTGTTGCTTAAAATGTTTGAATTTTTATAACATGTGTCCCTAACTGAATGAAGTTGGATATTAAAATCTTCCAGTTGTGTTTCAACCTTATCTGCATGGCTGTTAAATGTCTGT
>JARYHS010014744.1:0-74958 GCA_031002005.1 Vandiemenella viatica
CAGTTGCTGATTTACATGTATATTATATTTATAAATGCTTCTAACCTTTTGTCGAAAAATATTCAAACAGGTGAAATTGGATGAAAGATTGTGTTCGTTATTCTGCACCGCACTACCGATGCAATTTCATTCAAATAATCACGTTACAATGTTGAACACTTCTCTACACAATCTAGTAATACTCTTATTAACGTATATTTTGTATCCCTATAGCAGCGACAAAGCTGCAATGAAACTTTCAGAGATGTACACACATTATCATTATCCTTGGCCGCCACTGAAAAATTCTATCACTCTTATCTTGCACAATCCTACATCAATGTCATCCTAAGAAACAGTAACGCAATACTGGCTCGGACTGTGTAGTAAAAACACGTTATTTCGGCGGCCAACTCTACCGTCTTCTTGAGGTATAAACCCACATGTACTGGTCAATGAACCGACTGTCTCTTGAGGAGTACAGATGAGTTTATACCTGAAGAACACGGAAAATCTAGCAATCGAAAAATCTTATTTTTACAACACAATCCGGTGTTACAGCAGTGAAGATTTCATTTGAACCATACGTTCCTTCATCAGAGAAAGTATTTGTTAATACGTTAGCTGGGTGATCAGTTTCGCCATGTTGCAGAGATATATGTTACGTGTTTGCTGTGTCCCATGAGCGTGCATGTTTTTGCGTCCCAGGAAAAAGTGTTGAAGAAAGACCAGATCTCTCAGGTGAACCCGCCAAAGTTCGAGAAGGTGGAGGACATGGCTGATCTGACGTACCTCAACGAAGCCGCAGTGCTGCACAACCTCCGCCAGAGATATTACTGCAAGCTCATCTACGTAAGTGGCGCCGCCAGGGGCGGCGCTGTATAGCAATCTTTTCGTTTAACTTATGCTGTTTTTCGTCTCTCTCTCTCACCCACAGGAAAAGAACTTCAAGAAGGAACAGGTTTCTCAAGTGAACCCCCCTAAGTATGAGAAATGCGAGGATATGTCCAACTTGACATATCTTAATGACGCTTCTGTCTTACATAACCTGAAGCAACGATACTACCATAAGCTCATTTACGTAAGTCGGTGATCGCTGTTGTGTAAGCCCAATCCTGGAAATGGAGCATGCGAAGAAAGGATCTCCGTTATCCCCGCACGTTCGTGAATTGATATCCCCAACCTATAAGAATGCCCCAGCTTGTGTTTTGCCTAACCCCAACATACGCCAAAAAATGGCGCTCCTTATTTGGACTCAATCTCCTGATTTCTTCGACCTCTCTTTAGTAGTACGCAAAGTCAGCATTGTTTGCCACCATTCTGAAGTTCTAAAACAACTAAATGTTGGTAAACTGCTTTTTCAGACTGTACGTACTATAAAGAGGTGAGCGAAGGTTATATCAAAGTCACAGGTGTTTTATTTGTAGCCAACAGTAAGGCACTGGAAACGTGAGGCTGTTGTTGCTCAGACTGAGATGTGACTATCAGATATCTGTGTTTTGGTTTATTTGAAGATGAATAAATATAGTGTAATATTTTATCTGAGAGTTCAGTTTGTTTGAAAAGAAAATTATTAAACTGTGTGTCTCCTGTTTATGAAGTGTTTTCGTTTGTGTGAAGTAGCGCCAGAATTGACTATGGCTGTCTACTTCTGTATTGAATTCCATGTGATTCCAATCGTACCGGCTGATAAGACTCACTGTTGTTTTACATGCTGTCTTTGTGGCAGCCTGTAGCGGCGGAGTTTCTTAGAAGGCCTGGTTTAATTTCCTTTCTCAGTGTTTAATACACCCATTACTTCAATGGCACGCGACTCACCTTGAGTCGTGAAAAGAAACGTTTTTGTCATACATCATTCTGTTTCTACGTCTTCGATTTGAAGACGCTGTGATTGAATTTGTGATATAGTATGTAGAGTTTTCTTGTTGTGTTATGTGTTCTAGTGCAGATGTGTGATTTAAAATAAACTGTAAAAAGTAAACGAACTGTCAATCAGATATTTCATGAAATGTTTCAAAATTTCACTAATAATATAAAGTAAAAATATTCTATCATTTAACTTTTATTGGATAATTTTAATTTATAAATATCTAAAATAAAGCTCTCAAATTCTTATTTAAGGACTTCAGTTTCATTTGCAAAATTATTGACAAATAAATCTTTTCTAATCACACTTATCTGCGTGTACGTTTTTGGCCTACAGAAAAGTTTACACTAGTCCGTCTTTCACACTCGAGAATCATTGTTCTTTATCTCATCCCACAGACCTACTCCGGCCTCTTCTGTGTCGCCATCAACCCTTACAAGCGATTCCCTGTATACACCAACCGCTGTGCCAAGCTGTACCGAGGCAAGAGGCGAAATGAGATGCCGCCCCACATCTTCGCGGTATCTGACGGTGCCTATGTCAACATGTTGACCAGTAAGTATGTCTTCTCAATTCTCGTGTCCTGAACAACTTTAGCTGAACGTACTTTTCATATTAAATAAATTTTGGTTACTGAACTGTCTCGTTTTTGCTGTTTTCTTCACTTCCACCCGGGGCATCGTAAAATGTTTTGTAACTGCTCGCTTCCACAGATTGCCTTGGTTGTAACTGTTTTTTAGAGCACAAAATCTATCAAACAGTCAGCAGCATAACATTACAGGCCGTCAGAACTTAGACCAAAACGTGTTCGAAATCCTATTTTGAAATGATGTCAGAAGCAAAACTGACTCAAGTCAACATCCGATTCAATCAGAAAAAAGTATATATACTCACACATATTTCCTAATACTAAACAAATCAATTTTTATGGCAGACAAAAGACACAGCAACTGGTTCCATACCAGGAGTCTATTTTGATAGGAGTGAAATACCAAACAATTTCCTCTCTATCAGCTATATGATTCAGATAATATACGAGTATTTAGCTTAAGTGAGAAGCTTGGGAAAAGTTTCGAATTGCTGAGCTGAATGATATTTGGTCAACATTTTTGCTCCAAGTGTCGTGCTTTGTTACAGTGTATGCTAAACTAATGCGTGAACTCACTTATCAGAGCAGGCATACTTGAAGTTTAACGGTACAAATTTTTTTAAATAGCCATATTTCTTACCTTCTTTCTTTCAAGATGACCACTATTCCTGTTAATTAATCACAAACATTAGTAACTAAATTAAAAACAACTACAACAGTTAAATATGGACAGTGTCCGAGAACACACTAACCCAGTCCACTAGGGCGATACTACTATGAAAAAAGTTACACTAGTTATAGCTCAAGTAATACACTAACAAATATTATGTAGTAAACTATAAATTTATTGTGAATGATGGACCCGCCAGTGTAAGGCGCAACAACACTGGATTTGGAAGGTACAACGGGACCAGGGACGAGTCCTGGTATAACCAGGCCACCACGTAAAGGCCTAACTGTGGTTTTTAGGCGGTTTCCTCCTGCCACGGTCCCCAATCTCCGTCACATTACCTACACATTTCACAAACAAACAAATACTTATCATACAGAACCCTAGTTAAATGTTTCGCAGACAGGTGACAACGCAAACATTCCACCTTAAGATTAAACGCTCCAGATACAGCAAACTTGGTTCTAATTATAGTGGGACCCCCCGCCCCCACTTCCCAGTCACGCTAGCTAATTGTGATAATAGGTAACTGGCGTCTAAGTAGTCCAAAGGGTCTGTAACGAGAAAAAAAATTTGAATTATGTCTGCCAATACAATTGATTTTTCGTTCAGTTATTTAGTTACCAACAATGTTTCACTTCATTCACAGAAGCATATTCAGCGGATGTTTATATTCTATGCTGTTTTACATTTTTGTGTTTCTGAACACTATTCTATGCGTCAGCATTTAGGCAACAGCAAGCCATTTTGGTGTATATTTATTTAATTGTTACTGCACTGTATTGTTTGGTATTATATCAGCCGGTATGATGGAAGACCAAATGGTATAGTGCAGTGATTGTGAAAAAATACACGGAAAAATGATATGCAGCTAAATGACGAAAACAGTGAATAGAAATAAGCAAATGGAAAATATAAACAACCGCTGAAGATTTTTCTAGGAATGAAGTGAAACGCGCTTGGTAATTAAATAAACGATCGAAAAAAATTAATTGCATTGGCAGTCATCATTCATTTGATTCTTATATTTTATGTATATTTATACAATATTTTCTTTCACTAACGGACTCCTTTTTTTCTTTCCTTTTCACAGACCGTGAGAACCAGTCCATGTTGATCACGTAAGTTCACTTTCTTACGTAACTGTAAATCAAAAAATATAAAAACCCTATAAAAATAAATGCAACGTTGTTGCAGGCCAATTTTTCCTTTAGTTGCTTAGTAAATGAACTATTAGTAAATGACCGCGAATCCAACTGTTTTTTTTTTTTTTTTTAATAATTTATTGCCGTTCGAATTTCGCCTCTCTTTTTGTAGTATTATCAGCGACGAATCTCTGTTGAAATTTATTCACAGTTTTGCAACTTAGGTTAAAACGTTTTTAACGTAACTCTAGACGGTTACAATTTGTTAACTGTTTTCTAATTACTATTTAAAATAGTGTTATTAAGTTTTGTAGCCACACCTGTCTACTTTTATCACAAAACATGTTCCACCTAAAGCCATCCGTTAAAATAGCACCAGATTTCTGTACAGCCGTAGGCTTTCTGGCTATTCATTTGTCTGCCGTGGCCAGTGGCCAATGCGTGTGCTGACAGAGCCAACTGTGGAAATGTGTGAATGGGTAGTGTATTCATGATCTGTTTTCAAATTACGTGTGTTGCCTGCGTGTAAGCGTTTGTGTTGGTGAAAGGAAAAGAAAGTAAATGGGTTTAGTAATTTTTTGTGTATATTTTTTATCGAGTTTTGGTTTATTGTATGTTTATTACCATGAATAGAGTTTGGTTTGTTAAACGTATGTTGTCGTTTAGAACCATTTCCCATTAGATATAGCTTTTTGTATTCAGTAGTTTTTATGTAGAGTGAAGGTGTTGTGTCTCTAGTTGTTAATTGTGAGAATTTGCATATCTTTGTCTATGTCTATTGGTAGGTCATCATTTTCTATGAGATATAAGGCGATTGTGGAAAGGTTACTGTGCTTTAGTGCTCTCATAAGAATTACATGTCATAAATGTGAGGCAATATACATATGACATATACGAAGAAAGTTTCAAACATAATATAAAGAAAACACGAGAGTTCTAAAGAACATTATCTATCCATATTTGCTGAAAATCTCATAGAAAACAATCGCCTGCCATCCGAAATAAACACAGATAAGCAAATCCTCACCATTAACAAATACAGACATAACACCATCACTCTACAGAAAAATTATCACATACAAGTAGCTAAAATTACTGGAAAACAGGTTCTAAAGGCTCACATAAACTCCATTTGACCTGATAAACACACAATAAATAGAAAACATGAAAATGCAATAAACAGCTACACAAAAAATGTGCTAACATATTATACTTATTTTTCTTTCCGCTTAGACACAAAACACAGAAATATACACACGTATGGAATACACATAAATTGAAACCAGACGGTGAAAACATTACCCATTCACACGTTTTCAAATCTGACGCCATCAGCTCTACCCTGACATAAACAGACATGATGGCGTCGGAGACAAATGAATGGCCAGAAAGCGCACTGTACTGCATAAAGCTGATGCTGTTTCGACAGAAGACTTTAAAAGGAACATACTTTGTGAAAAAGGCAATAAAAATCTTGCTACAAAATCTATTAAGACCAATGTAAATAGTAATTAGAAAGGAATCAATAAACTGCACAAGTCTGAAATCACGTTAAAAAAATTTCAACCAAAATTTTAAAACTATTTTAAAACGAAATGCGTAAGGCAATAAATTAAAATAAAATAAAAAGTTGCGCTGGCTATTATTTACTAACAATTTAATCATAAAAATTGGTTTAACCAAATTTAAATAAGAAAATTACAATAATTTTATATAATTTTTTTTATTTTTCTACTGATAAATTTCGTGTTAAATGTTTCAAACTATATTGCTGTCGTATGTCGTAAACTCCTGAAAATGACGTTCCTTGCTGCTCTATTCAATTTCTACTTTCTCTTCACCAGAGGAGAATCCGGAGCAGGAAAAACTGAGAACACGAAGAAAGTAATTGCGTACTTCGCCACCGTAGGTGCCAGCTCAAAGAAAGAAGAACAGCAGCAGGTTTCGAAGAAGGTAAATAACAGGCAAAATTTCCCACACTTTTTCCGCACATTTACTGCGTTACATTAGGATACTGATGCATCACGTTTCACATGTTGTAGGGCACCCTGGAAGACCAGGTCGTGCAGACTAACCCGGTTCTTGAAGCGTTCGGTAACGCCAAGACCGTGCGAAATGACAACTCCTCACGTTTCGTAAGTACACCCCACAATCAGATGAAACAAGCATTACTCAATTCACAATCAAAATCAGTGATTAACGAAGCAAACACTTTCTTCTGTAATAGGGTAAGTTCATCAGAATTCACTTCGGTCCTTCCGGAAAACTGGCTGGAGCTGATATTGAAACATGTAAGTAAATTAGACGGAAAATACTTTAGTGTTTAGTTGACTCGCAATGTATGAGGTTACTAAAATGGAACAATGCTTCTTCAGATCTGCTGGAGAAGGCTCGTGTCATCTCTCAGCAGGCCCTGGAGCGATCCTACCATATTTTCTACCAAATGATGTCTGGTGCTGTTCCCAATCTCAAGGGTACGTAGTTGATAGTTAATGCAATTAATTTCAAACATCATTTTGATAAATACGGGCACTAAGCTCAAACAAAGAACTTTGACTGTTGTGGAAAATATTAGAGTATATATTTTGCTACTGGATCGAGCCCATTGTTCAGATAAAAAATGGAACTCAGTCTGTAATGTTACAAGATACTTTTTAATTAATTTTATTTATTAATAGTATTAGAAGCAACATTAAAATTCTCTGCTGTTACGGAACTGGGTATTCACTCAACCTAGAGATCCAGGGCCCTCTCCTGGAAGGTTAATTCAGCCAAATCAAGCTGTGGAGTTTAACTCCACCGTTCAGCAGATCGAAATCAAACATCCATAGAGTAAATTGAATAATAACGTTGCAGTTCATAATTCAAGTATTCATTGACTTCTCAGCACATGTCTACATTTCTTGACATATTGTATAGTTTTTGAGTTGTTTTTGTTAAGAAGCCTACTGCAGCAACTTACTTCTATAGTGACTGAAACGGAGGAACAGACATTTGTTTTGTTTTTGAGTGCCTTATGATGATGATTCTCTCCTAACTCAACAGAAATCTGCCTTCTCACCGACAATGTCCAAGACTATTACTACGTGTCGCAAGGCAAGACTACTATTCCCAATGTCGATGATGGCGAGGAGCTCCTGTTGACGGACGTAAGTTGCCCTGCAGACCAGGGCATGTTGTGTTCAGAAAATGCTGAGGGGTTGCTGGACAGAGACCCCAGTCCAGCCCCTCGGCCTTTGTAATAAGTCGGCTCATGCCATGATCGCCCACTGACATGAGACATCAGCTGAGGCTCTCAATGAATGTTCCAATCCGTGTAACATCCTTTGTTCCTCACCAACCAGTCAGGTTGCTGCAGACAGGGGACAGTGCAGACAACCTGCTGGTTGGTGAGCATCTGTGTCAAAGTTCACATTCCCAATTCTGGACTGAACGATATGTGACTCCCTACAGATATATGCCTCCTTTCCAACGACGTCAATGATTACCACTTCGTGTCGCAAGGGAAGACTTCAATTCCCGGTGTGGATGATGGAGAGGAAATGTTGATAACCGACGTAAGTCTAACGCTGTGCAATACCAGCTCTCTACCATCTGTCGAGCTCTAACTTTCTGTTTCTCACGGGTACTTGAACTAATTACATGACCTTTCGTTCTTGATAATACATCTGGCATCGGATACGAAAATTTTGCTATGTGTTTCTTAAATGTGTTAAATCATAGTGCCTTCACCTTTGGAAGCTAAAGGAAATTTACTGTTGAAATTCATATAAAAATAATTTTCTCCTGTGTCGTCCTCGTTTAAGGACAGAAACGTGGGATGTTTAATAATATTTGAAAGATCCGCAATATCACAGAATTCAATGATGTACATGTATTCAAATCCAATTGTAATTCGTGTTATGTCAAATTAAATACCATAAATATGGTACATTCAAAAAATATTTCGTCGCGGTGTAATATATTTTGCTATATTTTGCTGGAACAAACTGGAAACTGGTCTGTAATTTCTTATGACTTGAAACAAATTGATCTAATTATCACGTAACAATAGGTAAATTGAAAAACCCCAACGATTGTGTAGTTAAATGAGAGTAATTTAGTTCAAGTATCTAAAAACTTTTACGTACTTACCTAGCTCCAAGTTTAATGTTGAACCTACTCTCCTAATATCTGCTCAGTAGCTATAACAATTAACCGCAAATAAATGAAGTAAAACTTTTTGGTTTAAGATCTTCAAATAACAGCACGTTCCTGTTTCTGTTACTACTGTAATAAAAATGACGAACTGCTGACGAACAACAGACGACTGACTGTGTTGTATACAGCTTTTCTCTGTGAAAATCAACAATCACAACACAAAAATCTCCACACAGAATGCCAGCTCAGCAATGAAAGGGTAGTAATAATCATCGTTTCATTGCAGGAAATACCCAAGGAGAATACAGTGTCGCCTAATTTAAAGCTGCAGCTTTATGTATTTATTTTTGCAAGCTTTAATTAACGCCGTATATAAAGCTGCCATTTAGCATGATTCCTATATCCATTTTGTGTGTGTCTGCTTCTTTCACTACGCACAAGCCGATGCAAAAGACTCTAAAGACGTTTGCCAATAATTTTTGTTTGATTGTTAATTCCATTTTACGTTCGCAAATTTGTTTCGAAATTAGGCAAATATGTTTTGAACATAAACTATGTCTCTTCACTGCTAGGATATTTTTTTTCCATCTGGCTTGTTCGAAGTGGAAGCTGAAATGCTTCTCTGCTTGTATGCTAAGCTTTTAAGTGTTCTTGTCACAGAGATTTGCTTATTGAGCGACAACATCTATGACTACTACAACGTCTCCCAGGGTAAGATTACCATCCCCAACGTGGATGACGGAGAGGAATTGCAGTTGACCGACGTAAGTTTTATCCCCTTTTGAAATACCCCTTACCATTGGCGGACTGGTTAATACAGTTGTCCGTCTTTCCTCAAGATAAATCGTTAAATTATATATCACCCGGTTTCCCAAATATAAGTAGTGCATTATGAGTAATTTAAAAATGTTTCCAAGAATCAAGAAAAGTTACAGATCTTAACAGTATCTTCCTTAGAGACTAATTATTTATCCTTATTTAAATTGACGGAGTAACAAAATATTTGCTCTAGTCATGAAATCTCAAAGCGAGGATGAACCTCGTGAGTACCAAAAACTGTAAATAAACAGTTATACACAAAACACACGAGCATTTACTCCCTTAAAATAATACCTCTTACACATTAATTTATATTAACTAAATTTTTTTTACTGATTGTTACAACGGTAAAACCTTCCCTCACATTATTTCGAAAACATAACAATTTTTTTTTTTTTTTGTGCTTTCTGGATTCTTTGTGCTTAACTAACTTCGACACGTGACGAAGATATTACCAAACATTTGTGATATGTACAGGGTAAGTGTATACTAATAGCATGATGATATATTTTTATATTCCACATTTTTTGCCTATTTTGAATTCAATTCAAATTCATTATACATTTATGTGTAGAGAAGTAAATATTTAAAATAAAAACAGAAACTTATTATACGAAAAAATTCATTACTTCATCATTCAGTTTACTGCACAATTGTATTTCCATAGTGTGTAGATCAAATAGCAAATTAAGTTTTGCTGTCACTTTAATTTTAAATTTCGTACCCAAGGTTCTCCATCGAAATGGTAAAAGTATGTCTAATGAATTTTGTTCTATCCTGCAGCAAGCCTTCGACGTTCTGGGCTTCACTCAAGAGGAAAAGGACAACATCTACAAGATCACAGCCGCTGTTATGCACATGGGTGGCATGAAGTTCAAGCAACGTGGTCGCGAGGAGCAGGCTGAAGCCGACGGCACAGCCGTAAGTCACCATAAAGAGCGCTGCATTGTCTGTAAGGACCAATAGAATATTCTCCTAAGCAAACAACTTATTTCTTGCAGGAGGGAGAGCGCGTTGCCAAACTGTTGGGTACCAACCATGAGGACTTGTACAAGAACTTGCTGAAGCCCAGGATCAAGGTCGGAAACGAGTTCGTGACCCAGGGTAGGAACAAGGACCAGGCAAGTAATGCTTTAAACTACACTAATGTTTTCTTCTTTCTACATGAAAAAAGTTCATAAAAGTCAACAAAAACAGCACTGACCATTATAAATTCGTAATACAACAACTGTCCGTTTCATGTAAAAAAAAAAAAACATACTTATTGCCCATTACATTTCAAAAATTAATCTTTGGTTAGTTCAGTACGTGAAAGATTGTGACGAAACTGTGAATACGTTTCGCAGGTGGCCTACTCTGTAGGTGCCATGTCCAAGGCCATGTTTGACAGGCTGTTCAAGTGGCTGGTGAAGAAATGTAACGAGACCCTGGACACAAAACAGAAGAGGCAGCACTTTATCGGTGTACTGGATATTGCCGGGTTCGAGATCTTCGACGTAAGTTAAATCTTGCCCTAAGAAAAATACAAAGTAATCAACGTTTAAATACTTTCTCCTAATGTATTTCAGTTTTTTCTGTTTCTGAAATTATAAGCAAAGAAAGAATTTACTTGGTCAAAGATTTTGAAAATAATTCTATGGAAAAGACAGACGATTGTTCTTAATCAAAACATTCAATATTCAAAAATTCTGCATTTATTTTAATTCCTGTTTCTCCACAGGAAAAGTACTTTAAATGTTGCAAGTAAATGTTTTTCATAGCGTGTTGTTTTATATCCTGTAATAATTAAAAATCTCTTCCAGATTCCTCGAGTGTTACTACTTATACCCAGTGTTTACTTCTACTATGTTCTAATATGCATATAAAACATTCTTTGTTACTATTATCTGTTGTTGTAGTATTAGAAAAATGATAGCTGGACATCATTATCATCCCTGACTTGCAGGTCTATGTATACGAAGACAATACATCTTGCTGGCAAGAAAGGACTGCTCTAAATCTTTTTTATTTGTTGTATCTGTATTTAGTAATAATATTCTAGATCTTTGTGTAATGTAAATAACCGTAATCACACAAAATAATTGTTAAATTTCTTTATGGGCAACTGTACATTCGCTGTTCACAAAAGTACTTATGTGTCTTAATGGGCAGCTGTTCATGCCCTCTTAAGCTAACGTAGTTACACGTCTATGGCAGCTGTATATACGCTGTTCAGTTAACATAAATAGACGTGTACATAATCAGTTATAACGTAGTTATATGTCTTCATGGGCAGCTGTAAATACGATGTTCAGTTAATGTAGTTACACGTTCGTATGAGCAGCTGTACTGTACATACGCTGTTCACCTTAAGTAGTTATAGTATTTTAACCGATGCATGTTTTGTAGTTCAACGGCTTCGAACAGCTGTGTATCAACTTTACCAACGAGAAACTGCAGCAGTTTTTCAACCACCACATGTTTG
Source organism: Vandiemenella viatica (assembly GCA_031002005.1). NCBI lineage: Eukaryota > Metazoa > Arthropoda > Insecta > Orthoptera > Morabidae > Vandiemenella > Vandiemenella viatica. The sequence goes on from JARYHS010014744.1 coordinate 11,674, forward strand.
TGCTGGAGCAGGAAGAATACAAAGCCGAAGGAATCAACTGGGCTTTCATTGACTTTGGCATGGACTTGCTAGCTTGTATAGAACTTATAGAAAAGGTAGACTAGCTGAGCGCTATGTAAATAACGCGTGTTTAACATAAATGTGTTTCATTCCCATGAAAGCTTTAGCCTTTGAGTAAGTCGCACCATCAATGTCAATTAATTATATCTGTTTAGTATCCTTCAGAAGAACAATAGTGATTTTAAATACTAATCAGGTACGAAGTCAACAGAATTTCGAGTTGAAGATTTATTCAAGGTGCTAAAAATGGGAATGAAATACTTAATCTAACTTGTAAATGTGCTGCCCTGTGTAGAAGAAAAGGTATGTAGGAAGCGATGCTGTAGTACGCTGCTTCCATCTTCCTGCACGATAGCTTGATCCCTCGCTTTCGATAACAAGATACAACTGATAATTCTGCAACCTCTCCCTAATATTAACTGCTTACTGTACCTGCTTAAATGCTTCTTGATGTGGAACACAGTATAACGGCTTCGAGCAACTCTGCATCAACTTCACCAACGAAAAGCTACAGCAGTTCTTCAATCACCACATGTTCGTGCTGGAGCAAGAAGAATATAAGAAGGAGGGCATCGTGTGGGCCTTCATTGACTTTGGCATGGACTTGCTCGCTTGTATTGAACTCATTGAGAAGGTAACTGGTGAAGCATGGAGCACGACGCGGAAACACAAATTGTTCTAATGTTCTCTCTTACAGAAATCGCTCTATGGGACTGAGTGGGTCAGTCGTCTTCAGAAACCCGTGAAAAGAAACTCACGTGGTTTTATCCTTGTCTTAGCTGATCATCTTTCAGTCTCCTCTAAGAATGCTTACGTACATGTCAATTCATTTGTTTTGACTGTTGTAACAATATGCAATATTAATTTTTTTAAACCGTACATGTATCGTACCGTGTCTTTGGGGACTGAATGAATTGATTAGATAACTGTTAACTGTTTTGCACGTGCCCTTTTAAACCTGTGCCAATGGAAGTGGACACAGTGTTTCTAACAGAGTGTACCCCCGCCCTTAGTTCAATAGCTTCGAGCAGCTGTGCATCAACTTCACCAACGAGAAGCTTCAGCAGTTCTTCAACCACCACATGTTCGTGCTCGAGCAAGAAGAATACAAACGAGAAGGCATCGAGTGGGCATTCATTGACTTTGGCATGGATCTCCAAGCTTGCATTGAACTCATTGAGAAGGTAACCTGATTGTACAAAATGTGTGACATAATCCTGCAAAAAGCCATGAGACGCAGCAGGCCGCACATGAAGGTTAGCTTCGGAAGTGTCTCCAAACTGATTACATGTCGATTGATGTTTGTTTTCGTTTGTTTTCAGTGTTATTTCAAGAAAACCCCAAAAAACTGGATTTGTGTGTGTTATGGAGTCTCTGAGACCACCTACGTATTGTTCCCTTGTTTTACCAAAATTTTTAACAGAACTTACTACACAATCAGAAAAAAAACTTTTGTTTAAATAGTACTATTCCGTTGATCTGCACAGAGCACAGTGAAGTTAAAAATACTCTTAATCTGTATTACTGAAGAAGTAGTTCTGTTTTATGTTATTCAACTGGGTTGTCACAGAGATATCCATGCAGTGTGTTAAGTGTTGTGTGCTCCACATGTTCTCTGTTTCTCTTTCTTTGCTTCCCTTGAGCTTTTGTTTCTAACCATTTACACCCATAGTTCAATAGCTTCGAGCAGCTGTGCATCAACTTCACCAACGAGAAGTTGCAGCAGTTCTTCAATCACCACATGTTCGTGCTCGAGCAAGAAGAATATCAGCGTGAAGGCATCGAGTGGAAGTTTATTGATTTTGGCATGGACCTGCAAGCTTGCATAGATCTCATTGAGAAGGTAGAACTAGGGGACATCTAAGGACACAGACCCCCAATCATTTTTCTGGCAGCGCGATCCGTTCAGCCACTATGCACCACTTCTGTTAGTATTTAGAATTATTTGGAAGAACTGGTGCTCGGTTGGAATGTACGGAACGCTCTGCCATTGTGGTTTTACTAACACAGTTGAATGGTTGTATTTTAATGTGACAGAATTGCCTTACGCTGTGCGTTACTCTCTTTCAGCTCTGTCTGTGGCGTTATGCTTCATGTTTTCACAACGTGAAATTAATCACTAATCTTGTTCGGAGTGTCTTGCTTACATTTCTTTACTGCATCAGATGATTGACACGATTGCAGTAGTCTCATCTGTAACGGTCAAGAAGTAAGCTAACAGGCACTCTACCTGAACTATTGTGGTTGTCTGTGACAGTTTCTGTATTCTTCTCACTATAACCTGTTCCTCGTCCTCTGTGATCGGATACAGCTGAACGGCTTTAACCAGCTTTGTGTGAATTTCACGAACGAGAAACTGCAGCAGTATTTCAATCACCACATGTTCATTCTCGAGCAAGAGGAGTACGAGCGAGAAGGGATTCCGTGGGTCTTCATTGATTTTGGGATGGACCTCCAAGCCACCATTGATCTAATTGAAAAGGTATTTCCAGTGTCGCAGTAAGACTATTGCAAGGGCATTGTATGGAATATATATCGTACATATTCCTATTATTCAGGAACATTGATGAAAAATCGAAAGCGGGCATATCGTCAGAAAGACAGTCAAATTTTTTATCTTATCCAATCCCAGTTAAATGATTCATTTGTGAAATTAAATTTAAAAACAATTACCTCAATTATTTATTGAATATTTCTATTTTAGAAGCAAAATATGTATCAAATGATGTATGGTTTCTAGAAGGGTAATTAACTATCATGTCGTTATATATTCCATAATTGGTAGAAGTTGACTTTTGAAGTAGATTTGAGCGCGCTGCTAACGGCCATTGAGTTCGATACTGGAACTCACTTATATAAAAATTATAGAGCTAACAAAATGCATACCGACCAAATGTTTCAAGAATCAGTGAAGTAGCATAATTTCTTCACTAACTAAGCTTTTCACATAAAGTGTAGACTATATTTGAAGTTTATGGTAACAGAAATTGGCAGAAAGTTAAATTTCCAAATATAGTTCATTGATGGCAAGCACATTATTATTTTCGTAATGCTTATAACGATTGACTTTTGAGTTTCAGGTCAAAACGACTGTAACGTAGAATATTCGTTGGCACATTAACCTAATATGACGGCGCTGATGAAAGCCCAATGCTGTTTCCTCGTCCTTGTGGTCCTATATGTCGTATATCTACAATGTTTCTTCTTTGCTGTCAAGAAGCTTATGTGCCTCACATATGATATATTATCTGTTGAAGTTGCATGCTATGGAAGCTTGGATGTTTTAAACGTACATGTAATCGCACTTTTGCTTCTCAACGAGATGCTTGAATTTGTTTTCATTTTTTACAAAAGCGTTTGAGTATCATTCCCGTTTCTGACGGGGGCAGTATATCACCTCTCACACATCTTTCTGAGGTAAGCTGCATCTTCAAAGCTGAGTCCAGTTAAATGGACTTCTATCCATTATATAACTTCTTGAATTTCATTATAGTTAATTTCCCGTAAGGAAAAAATAAAAGCAACTATTATGCAAGTAATAAGTAGAGGATACATTTGTTCACGCAGCTGATGTTTGTAGGAGATTTCACTTATCGTAAATGGCTAATTAATGGCATTATTTACGGTAGATAGTTTGAATGCATGGTAAAAGCGCATATTGTAGATTTTTGCTGTAGAATCTGAATTAAGCAAGTAATTAAAAGTTATATTGTTTATAGAATTCCTAACTCAAAAAAAGTTGAAAAATTTTAAGATTTTTCTCAGAGTAAAACTTTTTTTAGTCAATGATAGTGATTTTAAATCTATTTTTAGTTACTGCTGGAAGTATATTTTCCACCAAAAATAGTTAAATGTGAACAAATCGTATAGTCACTTGCGAAAGAAAACAGCATACCAAAACATGATCTCTGTGTAAATGAAAGTGTTCAAAACAACTAGAAAAATATTACTTACTTTAGCCGAAATTCGAAATTTCTTCCTGAGGTTGATGTACACAATGGAAAATTCTGTTTTCTTTCGCTCAATCGACTGATGGTCGATGACAGGTCATAAAATACGGTTCTGTTCTGACAGCCTATGGGTATCCTATCAATCCTGGAGGAAGAGTCTATGTTCCCCAAGGCTACCGACAAGACATTTGAGGAGAAGCTTATGAACAACCACCTTGGCAAGTCACCCAACTTCATGAAGCCGAAGCCGCCCAAGCCTGGACAACCCGCTGCCCACTTCGCCATTGGCCACTACGCCGGAACGGTAAGAATTCTGTCTGCATTCTTATTGCATTTCACTCTACTTTCCAGTCGCACTATCACTTACCCCGTATGAATGCAGGTGTCATACAACATCACTGGGTGGCTTGAGAAGAACAAGGACCCCCTGAACGACTCCGTTGTCGACCAGTTCAAGAAGTCTTCCAACAAACTGCTGGTAGAGATCTTCGCCGACCATCCTGGACAGTCTGGTGGTGCTGAGCCACAGGGAGGTGGTGGCAAGGGTAAGCATAAGTTACATTCAATTAAGATTCAAAGACTTAAAACAATTTTAAAATTCTCGCTAGGCCGTGATTGAGATCAGTCACCAAAAGCTTGAGTTACAGCTTCACCTCTTAGTAGGGAACTTGTGGTACAGCAGTTGAGAAAGTTTTTCGTATATTTGCAGCAAATGTTCTTAGTTTCTGTATCACAACATATGTTTGCAGCTGCTGGCACGAAGAGGCACCTCGGCTCTTCATTCCAGTCCGTCTCCATGAAACACAGGGTAAAAAGTCATGAACAAACTCACCTTCTAGACACTATTGTATCTGTTCGGTCGCCTGTGAATCTTCATCACCCTTCTTGTCTCTGCAGACTTTATCATTTTTATTTTATTTTGCAGACTATAGGTTGCTGTAAGCTCTGGCACAACTGCACTACAATTATTTCCTTGGAGGACGCTTCGCCTTGTCCTTAACATTTTAAGAAATCTTTTTATCTTTTCGCATAAACGTTCTTGTATATCTCACATTTTGAAATGCTCGTAGCTTTTGCATCGACAGAATCAATTTCATTTTTATGTATGTATTTAAATAAGTATTTTTTTATTTCATGTTATCGCCATTACTAAAGCCTGCTTCTGTCGCTTTATTGTTTAATAGGTGGACGTGGAAAGAAGGGTGGTGGTTTCGCCACCGTGTCTTCCTCGTACAAGGTGCGTTAATCTTACAGGCCCGTATATCCTAGCAGATCTCCAGCCTTGTATAACGGTTTGGCGAGCTGCTGGGAAATAACTATTTGATGAAGGGCACGAATGAGAGCGACCGTGTGTGGTGATTGTAGTTTGTAGAATGCCTCCCGGCAGGACAGGGCAGGCATCAGCATGAAACCACCACCAGACAGACGAGCTTCACTCTTTAACATCTTCACATTCAACTCAATAACATTCTCAAAATTAATATTTACTAACGTGTGGTTTATGGCTTGGATTGTAACAACTAATGCCAACTTTACCACATGTAAGGTGGTAATTTATCTTTCTGATTTCACTAATTCCTCTACTTGTTTGCTAGGTAGTGTTTAATAATTTAAATACAATTATTTAATTTAAATTGAACTAGAAGTTTGCAGATGACTGTTACTTACTTTTAATTCCTAACGAAATAGTTCCTAATTATTATTTAATTACGAAACATAACTAAAAAACGATTGTTTTCAAGTAAATATCATTTAAAGACTGTGTCACCTATTTCACGATCTGAAACAGCTTATTCCTTCTTTTAGAGTGCTTCTCAAGTTCTCTTCTGTTACTCTCTTTATCTTTTGTCGCCGACGTTAGTTTTTTCCTTCAGTGAGAATTAGTTTAAATGGTTTGTTTCGCTCCCACAGGAGCAACTTAACAACCTGATGACCACCCTGAGGAGCACCCAGCCCCACTTCGTGCGTTGTATCATTCCCAACGAGCTTAAGCAGCCAGGTACGTACTTAACACTTGCGCTGCGAGTCTACAGAATTAATAGCAAAAACATAGAGCCACTAGGCAACAAATAAATATGACGCTGTAGACACTTGCCTTCTTTGCAGGTATGATTGACTCTCACCTGGTTATGCACCAGCTCACTTGTAACGGTGTACTTGAAGGTATCCGTATTTGTAGAAAGGGATTCCCCAACAGGATGGTATACCCAGACTTCAAGCTGAGGTAAATTTTTAAAACTTTAGTTACAAATATCTAATCTTAAATGCGGGATTAATGAAAAACGCTTAATAAAGCTACAAAGATTACAACGATTTTTTTTCTCATTACTTCATTTAGTTATTTAATTTATTAAGAACAACTCAAATAACTTGTTGTATTCGAGAATTGAATTTTCTTTTAAATATTTTTAGAGTAATTAATTTCTGAAGTAGCATTTTATGTATCTAGTATATAGGTAAATCAACACATTCTTCGATATTCATTTTGTTTTAAGAAGTTTTCAGTTATTATCACCTGTGCAGCAAGTAAATATTAATTCTTTCTGTTAGATTATACATCACTATTTAAGGCATTATAGTTATCTAGAAGAAAACTCTGTGAACTATTTGATTCTCTTATAGTTCAACGACGCTGATTTTATTCTTTTTTAGTGTGCTTCTTTTGTAGATATTTCTCTTACATATTTTCTGATAATCTGATATCCTGTATTGTTTTATAGATGTTATTTATTATATGATAAGTGATACATGTGCCACTGTTTGGCATATTTAAAGATGTCTGTCCTAATTTTCTTTAATAATGGTTTTTTAAAAGTGAATATGCCTCCTTAAAAGTCCGAATTCCATATATAAAATGTTTTTTTTTTATGATAAGAGGTTTCTGCCTGAATGTGAGATGTAACTACATAATGTGTCATTAAGGTGGCTCCTAATACGAAATGTGTCTCTTCCCAAAGATACATGATTCTTGCCCCCGCCATCATGCAGGCAGAGAAGGAACCCAAGAATGCTGCAGCTAAGTGTCTGGAAGCGATCGGGCTTGATCCCGACAGCTACCGTATTGGACACACGAAGGCAAGGATTCTTTGAAACCCCAAACGAATGCAACCCCAGTTTAAGGCATCAGACGGAACTGACTGCCAAAAACGCCTTGTCCTTTTTGGATCCCTTTTGATTTGTAGATGCACAAATACCCCAATCTTGCATTTCCTTAATTCTATTTGAAACACTAAGATCGCTCGTTCCATTTCCACAGTTTGGATTTTAACACAGTAAAGACACTACCAATGCAACTAAACGTTACTTCACTGATCCATTTCTAAAACCACCATAATTTGAGTAAGAAACCTTACTAAATATTTCACATTTGCAGTTACATCCTGAGAGAAAAGGAGTTGTAGCAATTTCCTTTTACTTAATATTTTTCCCTTATTTTTGAATGGCTGTTGAACGGTACTTAACTTTTTTATTGCTTGACCCTGGCTTACGCTAGATACAAGATTCTAGCCCCACAAGCCGTGGATGCTCTTACTAGCGACGACCCGAAGAAGATGGCTGGCACCATTCTGGATGCTGTCAACCTTGACCCGGAGTCTTATCGTTTAGGCCACACCAAGGCATGTAAACCGTGATGCGAGAAATATATAAAGTTGCATTCACTTTTCACTGATACAAGTTATTCATATTTATAAATTTCTCGTGTCACTGCGTTGCGTGAAATGTGTGGCTTACCACTGAAACCTATTATGACATTGGTTCATCAGTGAAAATATGTTGTGTTTGATGTTGTGCATTGTTTTATTTTCAAACCCTTATAGTTTAGGACCCTTAGACCTAATCACTTTAGAAATGTATTTTTCCAACAAAATCCCACCTTGGACAGTGGGGAATTTATGTTTCTTTTTATTGCTGAAGTGACAATCCCACATTTGACAGTGGGCGATTTGTGGATTTTTATTGCTGGAATCAGAATGTGGAAACTTTAAATCTGTAAACACTGTAGCTGTGTGAAAACTCTTCGGGAAGCAAGTTCCCATTTCATCAAAACGGCTTCGTAACATTTGAATTCCTCTATTATATCCTACAATAAGAAATTGTATGTTATTAAAATCAAACTTACAGTAAGCCTGAGACTTTAATGGAACTTGCTTGCCACCTACACTGCTGAAAACCCAAACATGACTTGGGCTACAGCCTCCATATTACATCTCCAGATACAAAATCCTGTGCGCACATCTTGTCAAAGAACCAGTAAGCGCCGAGAAAGCTACGCAAATCATCCTGGACCAAGTGAACATAGACGCAGAACAGTTTCGAATGGGCAAGACAAAGGTACTAGGGGCAGATACCCGTCTACCACACTGCAAACAAATGGCGTTACTTAACTTCATGTAAAACACTGCTTGTCACATACGAGACTGAGCTACAGTGGTTATCTACAAAGAAATGAAACGAAATGTGAGCCTCGATTAAAGTTTTGCCTTGTGGTTTCGATTCTTTCGTCGTCGCAAAATTTCCGCTGCAAAACAAAACATAAAAAAATGTGTTGTTAACGCTTAAATTTTTTCCCACCTTGATTCGGCCACCGGGGACCACGTGGACACTGGCAACTTTTTTATACAGGTAGCCAATGTGACTCATAAGAGGGGAGGAGGAACTGAGTTCCTGCATGAAGTCCAACCTGGTCTATTAGGCCCTGCATAATTAATATATGGGAGGAAAATCTGCGTTGTCATCTGACTGCCAAACGTTTAATTTTGTGTGCTCTGCGCGATAAGTATATTTTTGTTTGCGAAATGTGCAGTTGTGTAGATTGGGGACAGCCTGGAGCGTGGAACCTCAGCACACTGAGCCACAATGGAAGGAACGCAGAGCTGAAAATTTTATTTCCAACTTCTTGGTGTCTAGATGATTTCATGATTATTAGAAGAACAATGAATTAACTACGGCAGTGTGATGGCTGAAGTAGAATATTTAATTTTAATAATAGTAAAAAATCAAATGACTGACGCGCAGTCGTTCAAAATTTAATCTAAGCGATAATGATGCAAGGTGAAGAATAAATTGTATCAGTGATTGGAATTTTTTGGCATAGGCCCTACCCGTTATCTTCAGATTACGAATGGTTTACTGAAAAAAGAAAGTAAATACGAGACGTTTAGTGGAACTAGTAATTCTGAAATAAATATGCTAGCAATCTCCAACCATACGCATTATTTCTACTGTGGTAGACGGGATAATTTATCTGCCCACATATCATGATACTATCGTATGCTTGCAAAACGCTTAGTAGCATAGATATGAACATTTATGGCATGATTATGTACTCGTAAGCTTTTTATTTGTATTAACAACTGTTTTATTTTATAATTGCTGGTAGTCTTCCTTTAGAAATGCTTCAGATTTTATTTCGCTCTAGTTTCTCGGATATGCTAACACTTTTTAATAGAAAATCAATAATTTTTGTAATACGTTATTTCAATGTTTGCATGTTCATATTCGTCATGTGATGAAATATAATTTGGCATTACTTGAATATAGTAGACTATTCTTTATTAACCTAACTCTCTGGCACAGTGCATAACTTTAGCATAAAAGATATTAGCATTATTAAGGCCAGTTGTTTCCCAAGTAAAACGAGAAGATACGATTTAATAAAGAACTTTTTCTAATGACGCGTAGTCTAGTTGTGCACTTGACGTTTTACCAAAAATAAATAAGTAAATAAAGGTAAACGGAAGAAATAACTGATTTCAGAAACATTAAATTCCGATTTTGAGCAAAAGAATTGAAAGGAAAATTTTTCATGTACATCTAGCTAACTTTTCGTTACTGGTGTACTATAGAATCTGTGAGGTATTATACCCGTGTAAAGACACTAATTCTGAAGCAAAGGAAATAAGCACCTTTAACATTAGTTACGTATTGGGAATAATATTCACGCTAGGGTGATGAAACTTTCTATTGGAAATTTTAGTGTTCTCACTTATTCGTGTCAGAAGCATTACAGTAAGCAAAGGTCATAAAATTCTATATAAATGCGGTTGACGATGGAATAACTTCTGGAATAGAGGGTGTAACAGGGAGCAATTTACAAGGCATAACCAACAGTTAATTGTCCATATAAGGATCACTCAACAGCCGCAGTTGGTAGAATGTAACCGGAGGACGCATTCTTGAAGTTTATATTAAAGACCGTAGCGACAGTTCCAACTGAGGCTGATCATTTTTTGTGGGAAAAAGGATATTTCACTCTCATACGTCAAAATTTTCGACGTGCCATATTCAGTAGGACCTCCGCAAACTTGTAGACGAGCGAGTAATAATGTTTGTAGGTATTCTTCCGAGCTGGTGTCCTGGGTCAGCTGGATGCAGGCCTGGATCAGAGGTTACCTGGCCAGGAAGGAATACAAGAAGTTGCAGGAACAGAGGTGAGTTACTAGTTAGACTGAACTTTTAGAATTCAAGAGCCTGAAAAAAAATAATTTCTTTAAGGAACCGAAAGTCTAAATCCAAATAACGTAAGGTAATTTAGAACTTCTCTACTGGCATGTTTCACTTATATTTGTACCTGAAGAATTATTTAAAGTAAACGAACATTTATTCTTTTTATCGGAACTCAGTGCATCTGAATTGGATGGAAGCATTCTACGATTTCATCTTTACTGTCTCTGGCAGCAGATACCATTGATATCTGCATCAGGAAGTGTAAATTTTAATTTGAGCAATGAAATATAAATGATGTTAGCAGGATAATTTAAAGCAAAAACATTGTGAGAACGATATATTTCTTCAGAAAGGGTTACAGAGTTTCATTGACTAAGTATAACGTTTCAGAGATTGACTAATGTAAATCCGATTTGCACTTCCCATTATTTCACCGTTTCGTTAAACCATTGCTTTCTCAACGTGATACTCATACGTGATAATTCTGTTTGGTAGTTTATCATCGCTCTTTGAGCAGTTACCAATAAGTTAAATGCGAAACAAAATTGAATACTTCCGATACTGTCTCCAGAGTTTTAAATACTTCGGATACATCCAGCGTTGTTCTTTATTATGTGAAATAATGAAAATGTTATGACTTACAGAAAAATGTGTGTGCCATCATGTAATAGTGGGACATCATGGCTGGCTGGTGTTCACGTCTCCATGTTTGACTCGCGTGTGCTAGTATTTGGAGTTGCGGATAAAAATAGAACGAATGATAGACACTACCTGGTTCTCCGCTCGAAGCGCAGCATAAATTTTTCTCCTAGGAACATCCCCGCGTCTTACGCTACTCTTGAAACAATTTTACGCGTGATTTTAATTCATAGTTACTGAATTCTTCGTAATGACAAGTGAGTTCTAAATGATCCGCTGGCTCAGTGGTTAAGGCACTTGTTTTCAGAAGTTAGGGGCTAGTCTTGGGTTCAAATACCAGTGGGACCAGGCGGCCAGGAATTATTAAGAGTTGTGTTTGATCGTATAAGCTACGCTAGTTCGTATTCCGCGTTAAACAGTAGGTCGAGCCACAACAGAGGCGAAACATCACTTCTATCCATTTACAGTTTTATGTATTGGCTTAGCTTGATAGGGAGAATGGAAGGTCAGGAATTTCTACAGGTTTTATAACCTGACATCTACTCCGGTCATAGATTTATTTGTGAATATCAAACATGCTGTGATCTCTGATTGTATTTTAAACTGCAGATACCGAAGGATAGCAAATGACCGTCCTATTACTGCTCCAGTAGTCTCCAATGAGAGGACGCATACAACCTTCGAACTGTGGATTTAGATAAATTTTTACAGTTTAAATATACCCTGACGAATTATCTTTTATTTAACTGTTGCTTTATCATAGTTATATTCAGGGAATTATTTGACAGAGGATATATAAACGAACACGAGTAACAATCTCGGGTCGTATAGAAATCCACCCCATCTGCACCCATGGAAAATTTGTGTCTTTTACCTTAATTTAGAGGGAACTAACCATACAACGGTTGTTGCTGCACGCTGGTGCCTTGTATGTTCACAGGATTGCCCTCCAGGTGGTCCAGCGAAACCTGCGCAAGTACCTGCAGCTCCGCACCTGGCCATGGTGGAAACTGTGGCAGAAGGTCAAGCCTCTGCTCAACGTCTCACGCGCAGAGGATGAGATGAAGGTAATCACAAATTTTACATTTAAAATTAACAGAATTTCTTTGAATTATTTCTTAGAAACAACCAATATGCAAGAGATAGAGAATTTGTTTGGCTGTCATCTGATTTTATCCAATTAAATTACCAGCTCAACAGTGATTCATCGTATAACTTAATATTAAAATTTCAACAAAATCCATAAATAAAACTAAGATATTCCAGGTAAATATTTTCTTATAGCTGTACAAGAATTTATTGAAATTAAAACATTATTTTAATCTTAGGTTAATATCACTGGAAACAAAAATTCTCGTTCATTGGAATGTGTTTCATCATTATTACAGTCCCTGGAATGAGTCATCTTACCTGATGTTCCAGGATTAGACTCTCTTCTCTTACTCAGACCAAATTTATGTTTTTTTGGGAGAGGAAATTTGAGTTTGTTTCACGAATGATAATCTGAAGGTAAGGCGCTCCCTATTTCAGGATATCATCATCCATATCTTGTCGGCCACTTGGGCCACCTCGCTACCCACACGCGAGCCACATTTTTAGGTGTTGCCAGCTAAATATGAAATCCCCCACCTTAGCTCTCCCCCCATCCGCCGCCTTCCAGGAATATGTATTTTTATTTGAGCCGGTGCCAAGCCGGCGTGGGCGCGGCCCCTATCGTAGGCTCCCTCCAGCGCAAGTAGGCTCAGTCCTCGCCTGCCACCCGAATCGACCACTGCCCCACTGGCTCTCCCTAACATGGACCCTCTTGACACCTCTGACTGCGCTTTACAGAAACTCGAGGAGAAGGCCCAGAAGGCGCAGGAAGCCTTCGAACGAGAAGAGAAGGCGCGCAAGGAACTAGAGTCCCTTAACTCCAAGCTGCTGGAAGAGAAGACTGCTCTCCTGGCCCAGCTCGAAGGAGAGAAGGGGTCTCTATCCGACTTCCAGGAGAAGGCCAACAAGCTGCAAGCCCAGAAGGCAGACCTCGAGTCTCAGCTCAGGGTAAGTGTCGCAGCGTTTGCAATCATCAATGCTTTAAAATACAGAACAGTGTAGGCTGCTGTTAGTAACATAAGAACATTGAAACATCAGTTCTGATAAAATGCTTCCTGAAACTAGATACCATCTCAGATTTTGAATTCTAATTTACATAAGCTTACTGTTCCAAAATACACTCCCATTATGTGATATCTTTTAATATAATAATTACTGGAAAGCCATTCTCTTGTTCTTCAGCTATCGATGCCACAGTATATAAACATAAAGTGAAAATATTGTGTATAATTTTCTCCTTAATTGTTAAACGTTACCAGTTTTCTTGATTTGAATGATTAGAAATAACCAGCTTTGCCATCAGCTTTTTGAATTTACATATGATTTGAATACAATTTTTCTTTCGGTTTAGCAGTTCAATTATACATATTTTTATTCTCTGAAAAATTTTTAAGATGCCGTAAATTTGTCTTCTTCCTAAAAGCTCTTTATTGCTGGGTGTGTTTAAATGGCAGGAGGCAAATTGGTGAGCCTTGTAAAAGCTATTTAAATATTTGTTCACTTAAATATCTGCATGGAAAAATCATAAATCAATTTTATTAGCTGCTATCAAATGTTTTCAAGGTTCTACGAATGTCTTGGAAAAATCTATCTTTACGGACGCTGTGTTGTTAATGAACGAATAGTGAACGAGTATGAATAGTCCTTTATTTACCAACATCGGTAACGGTTGCCAAAACCTGACCTACGTATTGTCTGCCGGCCGTGCCAAGATCCCGTCAGCTAACCAGTAAGTGCGTCAACCAGTCTCGGGGGAAATGTGGAAGCGACTTTTCTCGCGCTCTCTTCAGTTCCCGTTGCAATTAACCTTAACTCCTGATAAAAAATGTGAGCAGAATATTGCACTTTTAGTAATCGTTATAAATCATTTAGCCTAGAGCTTCATGATTTTTGTAAAAGATTCCGTAAGATTATTGATGTTTTCATTTAGTATTAGTAACTGTCTTATGTTTACAAATTTCATGACGTAAATGTGTCTCAAATTTAGAAATATATTAATTCTGGATTTTCTTCATGGGAGTATGAATCTGAGGATGGATTTGATAGTCTTGAAAACAACAGTTTCTAGAATAACACTCTTACAGATCGGTTTATGTATCCGGAACGTAAACTCACTGGTTGACATAAGACAGTAGCAGGTGCCCTCTTTCAAACAGACCTTCGGCCAAACAGAAATACACATTCCTTGTCTAAGCAAGAAGCCCCAATCCGCGGATCGTTCAACAAATTACTGGCGTTGGGAAAATATACAGTTTATATTTCACTAATCTTTAAGACTACTCCAGGTAGACGTATTTTAGGCTAAAGGCAATATTATTCTTAAGTTGTATGAATTATTGCTTCTTAGGATAGATTTAGTATTCCCTAAAACATTTCCACTAGGCCACTTGGACGATACGAAAATATTCTCGAGAAAAGCGCACGCTTTTGGTACGTGAAACATGAGACTGGGGTAGGTAGCCTGGCGGTGAGCCATAGGCTATTTGTAGCAACACCTGACTCACAGCGGTTAACGGCAAGGTGGTGAATACCCCCGACGTGTCTGGCTGGAAGATCGGATACACTCTCTAAGACCGGTCCCTAGCCAAAGGCACTTGCTAAAGGTTCCCATTAAAACGTTCTTTGGGCAGCTGGAACCAGACAAAACGCTCAGGTGACGGACTATTTTTTTTTTTTTTTTTTTTTTTTTTTTTTTAATACTAAAACTTCGGGTTAAGTCTCTTGTTGAAAATGGTGAAGGACAGGAAAATTTTTCTAGATTTTATAAAATAACGTGAAAATACGGGAATTATTAGGAGAGAAAAGCAAGCTACTTGACCCTAAAACTCACTCTTTCAAAGGAGAAAAATTAACTTTTAAACCATAATACTTGCGTGATATTGCGATTAAAACAACAGTAAGGTTTCATCGGCATCCTGCTCATTACAGCAGAAATACAGTAAAGCCCAAGGTATTCTTCGTACCTATAATTGGACGGGAAACATATATTACACGTTATGAATCACGGTTCTATACATTCCAGACTACAGAAATAGCATGCGACAAACACTGCCGTGAATCACTGCTACAACAACGACGGTGTGGTCTAAAATGCTCTAACGCAGGGACTGACAACGAACTCAAGTTGCTGAAGATATGAAAGTTTTTGTCTTGAGAATAATACGTTTCTCTTACATTAAATAATCAGCCTACTAGAATTACATAGCGGTTTCTTTGCTCAGATAAAAGAGAAGGTATTTTATCATTAAAACATTAGAAATATATATGCTTTATATCGAGAACAATAGCCCGTTTTATACTGCTTGAATCAGTTAAAAAGCGACAAAGCGAGGCAGTAAAAAATAATTCCTGGATCTCATCCAATGCGGACAGTTGTCGGCAGCGAGAACAGGTAGTTCATTATCCAGCTTATCCTCGAATACGGGCTAAGAGGCAATTACGCTTAGATACATTTACATCGCTACTGATATGCATCACTAAAAGCTGAATACGTGCTCACGGGACGGCAAATTAACTCGCGCTATGTATAGCATTGGCGGCGCGTGATATGCCAGGACATGTGGTCGATATGTCAGCTGCACGCGTGCCCGTTAAATCTCTGTCAACGACCGAGTAACTAAATTCGGGGGAGAAGATTCGCCTACACAGGAAGAACTAAATCAAAGCAAGTGCTGTGACAGAATTATCGTGCCTCGTCGAAAATAATCATAATTTGGCAAACTCTGCCCCAGCAGATATTTAAGGTGACCGACCATTTCACCTGTGATGAAGTGATTCAGTCCGTGTGCAAAGCTGATGTCTTTCTCATTATGGATGAAGGCTTACCAAGATCGTTTATAGTTATCTTCTCTCGAGTTGTATAAAACAAAACGAGATAGTTACCAACTGATAGTAAATAGAAGAAATGAGTCTAGGGTGTTGTTTTTTAATATTCGATTTCAGCAAAAACAATAAGAGGCAATTTAATGTTGTAGGACACGCAAGACCGACTGCAGCAGGAGGAAGATGCGCGCAACCAACTCTTCCAGTCCAAGAAGAAGCTTGAGCAGGAGATTTCTGGTCTCAAGAAGGACGTTGAGGACCTCGAGTTGGCCGTACAGAAGGTGAGTTCTGCCTTAAAGGAAGAAACCATGCATTGTGTGTGATACAGTGAACATAGGAAGCCACATTCAAACAGTACTGATTTTTCATATCCAACCGCGAAATTTAGCTTGCTACCTTGGTCTATACTGGTGGAAAATTAAATAAGTTGTACAGTTGTGCACAGTCATATTCAATCAATATATTAATTATTGATCATGGTACATAAAAGCTTGATATTTGCCAACGAATACCATTCAAACACAAGAAAGTTTTTGGGATATATTTATTTCAATCCTGAAATACAAATAAAAAATTACGAAGTAATAAATACGGTGATTCTGTTTGCAGGCTGAACAAGACAAGGCCACCAAAGACCACCAGATTCGCAACCTCAACGACGAAATCGCCCACCAGGATGAGCTGATCAACAAGCTGAACAAGGAAAAGAAGAACCAGGGCGACATTAACCAGAAGACCGCTGAGGAGCTGCAGGTACGTTGGCTTATCCTGTTCAACATATTACTGCAGCATAAGCAGACATATGAACAACTATTAATTGTTGATTGACTGCTATAGGCTGCCGAGGATAAGGTCAACCACCTAAACAAGGTTAAGGCCAAGCTCGAGCAGACCCTGGATGAACTGGAGGACTCTTTGGAACGTGAGAAGAAACTGCGGTAAGGTTCCAAAAATTATATATAACTAATGTAAATTTTCCAAATAGCTACTGATCCTTTCATGTATAATGAACTTGCAACTTGAACTTATATTAATATATTAACAACATATTAATATGCACTTTGGAACATTATATGTATACATAAATTCCAAATGGAGTATTAAAATTTCAAATAACTTCTGCAGCGGCGATGTTGAGAAGGCCAAGAGGAAGGTTGAGGGCGACCTCAAATTGACTCAGGAAGCTGTGGCTGACCTAGAGCGCAACAAGAAGGAACTTGAGCAGACCATTCAGCGCAAGGACAAGGAGATCTCGTCTCTCGCAGCCAAACTTGAAGATGAACAGTCTTTGGTGTCGAAGCTGCAGAAACAGATCAAGGAACTCCAGGTACTGTTGTATATTCTCTGTAGAGCTCGTAAACGCCTTTTAACTGGTTGACTGGATGCTTACAACTTAATTCATTGTTGCAGGCCCGCATTGAAGAACTCGAGGAAGAAGTCGAGGCTGAACGCCAAGCCAGAGCCAAGGTTAGTAAAAAGCTTTAATGACTGTGAGCTGAAAGGGTGTGTGAAACAGAGCAGGAGGTTGATTGCACTGTGTCTTTGTTTAGGCTGAGAAGCAGCGTAGTGATCTTGCCCGCGAGCTCGAGGAATTGGGTGAGCGCTTGGAAGAAGCCGGCGGTGCCACCTCAGCCCAGATCGAGCTGAACAAGAAGCGTGAGGCTGAGCTGAGCAAGCTGAGGAGGGATCTCGAGGAAGCCAACATCCAGCATGAGAGCACCCTGGCCAACCTGCGCAAGAAGCACAACGATGCTGTGGCCGAGATGGGAGAGCAGATTGACCAGCTCAACAAGCTCAAGGCTAAGTGAGTACACTTTATTATTTCAAGAACTCTCTATGACAGATTACACTTTCATTCATTTAGTGCCTTAATATTACTGCACTGGTCAAAAATTAAGTCAGTCTATTCGAACGCTAATTTCAGAAGGAAGTCAAATTATACTAATGTGTTCATTGAAATTTAACTACTTTAAGTCATTGTGTTCTAGCCTTAAATACCATCAGCTGAGAACCACATACCAGCAGTTTGATTTTGGAGGAAATTAAATGGTACATTTCATAGTCTTTTATTATATTTTCGTGTCTTTGGTACACATAATTTAATAAATTTTATCCTCAACTATTTCAGTAATATCGCATAGTGTATGCTCTTACAATTTCAGGAACATTAAAATGAGATCATTGCCTTATACAGGGCGTTCGCCGGGAAACGCAACCCACTGTTAGCGCTACAAGGAAGAAACTGCTCTCGGCGAGCGAGCGCTCAGTTTCCGGCATTGTTCGACCGTCGGCCGCGGACTATTTCATAATAATTACGCTTCATAAACTTCATAAACTTGTGTGCTAAGCATTTAAATGTGACGTAATTCATTAGCTTACCTTATAAAAGATGCTGGAAGTGTTGACCCTCTTGTGTAATGCACATTTCACATCTTCTGAACATATTTCGAGACACACGCTGCCCTAACTGACTTAATGATTTTTTGGGTGACTGTTCTAGTCGAAAAGCGATATCGTCAATTTTCTCCTCTGTGAGAATACGGTTGACCGACAGTCTCTTTTTGTTAAAAAATGAACCCGTTTCTCTTACTTTTTTAACCAGACGCAGAATTGTAGATTTAGCTGGCAGTAAAGCGCCAGGAAATTCGCGACGAAATTTACTGCGACACTTTTTAAACGACTTCTTCTTCACATATGTATCGTAGAGAAATATTCTTTGTTGCAAACTGTAACGTACCATAATTTTACTCACACTCAAACAGGGTACAGATTAATAAGAGTATGAAGCCCCAAACCAGCCAAACCGCAGAGAAACGTTTATTCACAACACTGATTAATAAGAGACTGAAGTCACAAACTATCTACAATGCAAAGAAACCTTTCTTAACAATGTAAGGGTCACTGCACTGCACTGTTGGGGCAGCGGAGGTGTTAAACAGTGCGGTGATTCACGGTGCCGTGTGGCGGAAACTGCTGGCCGACTGACCGAGCAAGTTGCCGACGGCAACAGACTGGGAGGGTAGCGTTTTCCGGCGAACGCCCTGTAGAATGAAGAATCTTTTGAAACAATGAGCGAAGAAAAGCTATTTGTTTGAAAGTTTAATTAAAAATTTAACTGAAGGTTTACATACCATCATGATCTGATCTCTTTTGTTCACATCGTAATTAATGACGAATATGAGCTTTGGGGAAATAAATGTTTTAATATTAGTGAGGAATGGATGAAAACTAATTTTCACTCCACAGGGCTGAGCATGACCGCTCTGCTGCTATCAATGAGCTGAACAACGTGCGCGGCGCCATTGATGGCCTGGCCCGTGATAAGGTAACCGCCCCATTGTTGCCCAGCATGTCCCTTCTATTCTTTGTTCCCTCCCAACTCCTCCCCGCGGTGCAGACGAGGATCTGGTCCAGCACATGAGACCGGAAGGGGCGCAAGATCCTCGTCTAACCGCAATGTCTTTCGTACACTTAGTTGAACAACCTCTTGAACACATTTTGTTCTTAATACTCCGCAGAGCTGAAAAGGACAAAGCTCAGTTTGCATCAGAGCTGAACGATCTGCGTGCTGGAGTCGACCACTTGTCCAACGAGAAGGTATTCTGACCGTCGATGACGAAGAAGCAAGCTTTAACGCTTGATCGCATTGCTAATAATCGTCACGAAACAAGTGACCGTGTTCCGCGCTTGTTTCCTTTGGGATGAGTACCATCTAATTTTTGTGGTATTTAACAGCCAAATTATGAATTACACTGTTCCTGCATACAAAAAGACGATAGTGCACCTACAATCTTATTCCTTAATCACTATACATGTAAAGTTATTAACAATTGACACTACATTTTGAAAGATGGCTGTTGTCTCAAAGGAAACCCCAGCACTGTGAATAAAATCTGCGTTTGAATAATACGCTAACGCCGCCATACACTGAAAAGAACGATCAGCGTCGGCGAGTCAGCTTCTGAGCAATAAGCAACAATAAAACGTAATAACATTCCAGCTAACACCCACTCATTGTGCTGTTTTATGATCGTTGCCATTTTCTTACCTATATGTTGTGTGATCGTCACTAACTCCTGGCAAGAAAGAAAGTTTTTCATCATTTTTGCCAAATAAAAATGAAATCAGTCATCTAATACATAACAACAAATTTTTAATTTGCAGTAACGAGGATACAGAGCAAAGAATTAATATTAATGAAATAACATTGCATAATATTCGTAATAACGTTTTGCATTATCACAGAAAATTTTAAAATGCTTTGTACATAGCATTTTTCTTATGAAATAATTGCTATAAAGTTCAATGAAATATAAATTGCTTAACTATTTCTAGCATTCAGTCTAAATAAAACTTAAGCGAGAATGTTGGTGGTTTTTCATCACTAATTTTGCCATCTCCCATAGGCTGCCGCTGAGAAGGTCGCCAAGCAGCTGCAACATCAGCTGAATGAGGTCCAGGGCAAGCTGGACGAGTCCAACCGTACGCTCAACGACTTCGACTCCGCCAAGAAGAAGCTGTCCATCGAGAACTCTGATCTCCTGCGCCAGCTGGAGGAAGCCGAGTCTCAGGTGTCGCAGCTGAGCAAGCTCAAGATCTCGCTCACCACGCAGCTCGAAGACACCAAGCGCCTGGCAGATGAGGAGTCGAGGGTAAATACTACATTGCCAAGAATTCTCAAACAATTTAAGACTAAAATGCAAAAAATCGGTAAATAGATGTTTAGAGAAATTGCCACCATTGCAGCTGCTCTATCTAATTAAATTTAATCATGGTTTGATGCTAATAGGAACGTGCCACCCTTCTGGGCAAGTTCCGCAACCTGGAGCACGACCTGGACAACGTTCGTGAACAACTGGAGGAGGAAGCCGAAGCCAAGGCTGATATCCAGAGGCAGCTGTCCAAGGCCAACGCCGAAGCTCAGCTGTGGCGCTCTAAGTACGAGTCCGAGGGAGTGGCCCGTGCTGAGGAGCTAGAGGAAGCCAAGTGAGTAGCTAGGCTTCACTTAAAGCTGCTAACACACTATTGCTTACAACTCAGTAACACAAATAATTGTAACAAATTTGTTGGTTTAAACAGGCGCAAGCTGCAGGCCCGTCTCGCTGAGGCTGAAGAGACCATTGAGTCTCTGAACCAGAAGGTGGTCGCTTTGGAAAAGACCAAACAGCGACTGTCGACGGAAGTGGAAGACCTGCAGCTGGAGGTTGATCGTGCTACTGCCTTGGCCAACGCTGCTGAGAAGAAGCAGAAGGCCTTCGACAAAATCATTGGTGAATGGAAGCTCAAGGTTGACGACCTGGCTGCTGAACTGGATGCTAGCCAGAAGGAGTGCCGCAACTATTCCACCGAACTGTTCCGTCTTAAGGGAGCCTACGAGGAGGGCCAGGAGCAACTGGAAGCAGTGCGTCGTGAGAACAAGAACTTGGCTGGTAATTTGTCTGAATACACTAAGTAAAGAGTTTTGAATTTTTATACAATATAAGACTCCGAGTTAACATAATTTATTTCAGGAAACTAAGATATACACAGAGCATAAGACTCGAACGCAATTTTCTAATATGTCCGCAGATGAGGTGAAAGATCTGCTTGACCAGATCGGCGAGGGTGGCCGCAACATTCACGAAATCGAGAAGGCCAGAAAGCGACTGGAGGCTGAGAAGGACGAGTTGCAAGCTGCTCTGGAAGAGGCTGAAGCCGCTCTGGAACAGGAAGAGAACAAGGTTCTGCGGTCACAGCTTGAGCTGTCGCAGGTGCGACAGGAGATTGACCGCCGAATCCAGGAGAAGGAGGAAGAATTCGAGAACACAAGGTAATGTTTATACTGTATTCTATCAAGCATCTCATTTGTGAGTCGTTTCTTCTAAATAGCTTGATACAGGAAAACTAATACCATTCGATCTACAGTTATGTATTCGGATGATATTATTTAACAAATCTATTATTTTCATTTTGCTATACTCACTTATGATGCAAATGTGACGCCCTGTTACAGGAAGAACCACCAGCGCGCTCTCGACTCAATGCAGGCCAGCTTGGAGGCTGAAGCAAAGGGCAAGGCTGAGGCTCTGCGCATGAAGAAGAAGCTTGAGGCTGACATCAATGAACTGGAGATCGCTCTGGACCACGCCAACAAGGTACTTACGCTCCCATAAAATAAAAACTGGGCAATCATTTTGTCACTTCACTGTGCTCCTGGATTAAGTGGAATTTTGAAGCCGATAGGGAAGAATTTTTATTAATGTGTTTACAGAGTCAAGTGGTTTGAGATTTAAAAAAATGATTAAAATAAGAAAGAGTTAAAATTGCTACAGAACACTGTAGTTTTGGTGGAGAATTAACTATTAGTTTTAATTCGTCCGAGTGGGTTAAATTTCTGTTGTTCTTTTAATACAATGAAAACAACACCTCAGAGTAACTCCTGATGGCATCCTACATTAAAACCACAGTAGTGTCTTCAATGAATTTACACACCGAGTAAAACGTGGAATTTTTGCACATTATTTTGAAATGAAATTAAAAATTTAACGAACAGTAAATTGTATGGGGTATTATATCAAATGGTAGGTCTGTGCCAAAACCTTGTCGTTTTCCACAGGCTAACGCTGAGGCACAGAAGAACATCAAGCGATACCAGCAACAGCTGAAGGACATCCAGACTGCTCTGGAAGAGGAACAGCGCGCTCGAGACGACGCCCGGGAGCTGCTGGGCATCTCCGAGAGGAGAGCCAACGCGCTGCAGAACGAGCTCGAGGAGTCGCGCACTCTGCTCGAACAGGCTGACCGAGGTCGCCGACAGGCAGAGCAGGAACTCAGCGACGCGCACGAACAGCTCAACGAGCTGTCCGCACAGAACACTTCCATCTCTGCAGCCAAGCGCAAACTGGAGTCTGAACTGCAGACCCTGCACGTGAGTACCCGACATCAGCTACTCGCCATTATTAATCTCAATGACTGATTATGCAGTACACTAATTCGTAAACGAAATTCTTGACTGTAGTCTGATCTCGACGAGCTGCTGAACGAAGCCAAGAACTCCGAGGAGAAGGCAAAGAAGGCAATGGTTGACGCCGCTAGGTTGGCCGACGAACTCCGCGCCGAGCAAGATCACGCGCAAACTCAAGAGAAGCTGAGGAAGGCCCTCGAACAGCAGATCAAGGAACTCCAGGTTAGTAACAGCGAAGTAGAGCGTTTCTTGAGATGTAATACCACGCAAATTGATTCACTTAACTTAATAAATCCGTCAACGCCACGTCACCCTAACAGTTAGTGCTCAGCAAATGATATCGGGTAAAAATTATTTAAATGAAATTTTCCAGGTGCGACTGGATGAGGCCGAGGCGAACGCACTCAAGGGCGGCAAGAAGGCTATTCAGAAACTGGAACAGCGTGTCCGAGAACTGGAGAACGAGCTGGACGGAGAACAGAGGAGGCACGCGGACGCTCAGAAGAACCTTCGCAAGAGCGAGCGCCGCATCAAGGAGCTCAGCTTCCAGGCAGAGGAGGACCGCAAGAACCACGAGCGCATGCAGGACCTGGTTGACAAGCTGCAGCAGAAGATTAAGACTTACAAGAGGCAGATAGAAGAGGCCGTGAGTACTCCTTTTTTCTCGCTGTGTAGTGGCTATTAGCAGCAGAGATCTTAAATCTCTAGGTGAACAGAAAGCTGTGTATAAGATACACATTTTTCGAAATTAATGTGTTAGTTTTTTAACTTGAATGTCTCGCTTCTCAGTTATCTCAGAATGTGATCATAGAATCTTGACTAAAATATCAAATTTTATCATCTCGATAGCGTAGAAAATATAGCAGCTAGGTTGTAAAAGTTGTTGTTTTTGCATGTATTCAGGAGGAAATCGCAGCCCTGAACCTGGCCAAGTTCCGCAAGGCACAACAGGAACTGGAGGAGGCAGAAGAACGTGCAGACTTGGCTGAACAGGCCATCGCTAAGTACCGCGCCAAGGGCCGTGGAGGATCTGCAGCACGCGCGCTTAGCCCAGCCGTAAGTACTCACTATCAAGTATCAAAGAGAGGTCAGCTATAATACTTTATGTATGCTGATATAACTTCGATATTTTCTAACATTAAATTTCAAAACCGCTGTAAACAAATTAGTATGTTAACGCAACTACATGTTGGCCAGACAGTTTTTGTCTTTATACTAGAAAGACGTGGCTTCACTTCAAACTGTTCAACATTTTATGCAGCCAATTTGGCACCAATTCAAATTAA
The DNA here is from genome assembly GCA_031002005.1 of Vandiemenella viatica. NCBI lineage: Eukaryota > Metazoa > Arthropoda > Insecta > Orthoptera > Morabidae > Vandiemenella > Vandiemenella viatica. Next base: position 35,913 of record JARYHS010014744.1, read on the forward strand.
TGAGTACAGAATATAGTATTATATGGTACCTCTCTTTCATTTTTTGTCTAATACATTATGTGGAATACGTATGTCAGTACGTTATATGTAAGATAACTATTATAACGATGGGAGTAAAGTTGACAGAAACGCTAGAAAAGATTATTGTTTCTGTTCTACAGCCCGCGGGCAAGGGCCGCAAGATGCCTGTGGAGTAGACAGTGGCTAACTTGTAAGTGATGGTTGATGTGTTCATTGTGTTTCCTCCTATAAACCTTGTCACACACAGGGCAGGGAAGGCAGCCCTTGTGACAATCCTTTGAGGCTACTAGAATGAGCATGATTTTTTTCTCCTCTCGTCCATAAAGTGCAAGAAATGATGCATTCCAAATATCCAAGATATTTCGATAGTCACAAAAAGTTAACGAAGAACGTTTTTTACCTCCATGCAATTAAAAACCACCTGCATCGTCCTGAATTTGCCTCTCTTCCTGATTCCACCCCTTTGTTTTACGATTTCAAATAAAATGCTAGCACACGCGCTTACAGTGAGCATGAAAGGTTTGTTTGAAGCGTTTCATTATTCAAAAGGATGTTCACAAAGCATGAAATCGTCCATTTTTAATTGACTTATATTCTGGATTAAGAAAAAAAATTGGTATGTGTTTCAAGTTTAATTCTGGAATAAATGCTTATGGAAAAGCTTATTTACGATGTCAAATAACAAGAAACAAAAAATACACAAAAAAACAAAAATTTTAAACAACAAAAAAACATCTTACGAGAGGATGTTTAGAAGCAGCATAGTAATGGTTTTCTTGTTTTGCAGCCACACCGGCCCGCCATCAGGCCGCAACTGGATGGCAGCGCCTTCCCACCACGATTCGATCTACACCCTGAAGGCGACTTCTAAGTATCAGGACCTGGCAATGCCATACAGTTATATGATGGAAGCTTCAAAAATCTTTATTTTATATTTTATTTGTCGATAAATGTATTTTTAAACTATATATATACTTACCTATATATATACATGTATTTATATTCCAAACTATCATTGTGTCACGTGGGGTAAGTGAGACTGCTAATGGATTGAGCCAGAGCGTTGCCAGTATAACAGACACGTTACAACCAGCCCTATAACTTCGTTCGATGCAAGTCCCTGGCTCAACCCGAGTATGTGTAGCAAGACCACTCACTTAATGTACGTGGCTCTGAAAGGAACCAATAAAGATCTTAATTTCGCTATTGTATATTCCAAGTCTATTACTTTCCCAATCACACCAAAGTCCTAAAGTATCCCTCAGGAACCTCCGCATCCTGTAATCAAATATATCATTGATATATAATTACGTTTAAACTTCATAAACGATTCCTTACAAATTTATTTTAATCTTCACATGTTTATACCTTTATCTCGTCAATTAAAGTGTCTGGATCATGATTGTAACTCATAAACACCACCACACAACCTCACCACACACGATTGTGTTTGATAATACAACTCAAAAAATTCCTTTCATTGTAAAAACGGTAATATCTTTCTGTTTAAGATTTCATTTAGAAAACACTTAAAATACTTAAAACATTTTAAACGCAGCCAAGCAAAGAAGTGTATAGTCAAATCGGATAAAGCAGACTATTCTTGAAATAAATCATTTGTCTTGTCGCTGACGAGCTAGAAAATTTCCTCACAGAATTAAAACATTTCATGTCACAAAAGAACGAATATAGAAGCAAAGCGATGAAGAGAGAGGTTTCTTAGCCAAACTATGGCTTTTCCATCTGGTATCAGTTGATAAAGCAATACTATAATGTAAACGTTTCAACACCATCCAACATGAAACAGCAGAGTATATGATATTCCTATGAAATCGTTTTTAGTCGAATACATTTTTATTTTGAATACTGATACAATGTTTCGCTTTAATGAATGATCACTTATGTACAAAGTGGCCGTCTTAAAAACTGTTGAAAACTGATAAACTAATAACGATGACATAGAGCAACAGTAGACATCTTCTTTCGAGCTCTTAAAATCAGCACGTTGGAACATGAGTGCTTTACAACCCAGATTCGTTGTGACTGATCAACATCAGATCAACAATTGATCGCAATGAAAGATGCACCAGACACCTGTCAATGTAAATATCCACCGAAGTTTAACTGCTGAAAACATGCAAAAATGTAAAGAAATTACACTCAGAATACCAGACGTAACGTATATAACATGATCGCAATATCACAGCCAAGTGTTCATAGATACTGGTGTGAACGTACTATTTAATAGTGACTCTTGTACTCCGTTGCACCTGCTACGGCACGGATAAAGATTTGTCAGAAGTTGCACCCAGAGATAACTTTTTTTTTTTTACTTATGACTTTACGCGTCGTCTACGTCCAGGTCATTAGAGGCGGATGGGGCTGGGGACAAAAAACGAATAAGGAATTCGGCCATGGCCTTTTGAAGGAAATATCCCGGCATTCGTCTGGAGTGATTTGGGGAAATCATGGAAAACCTAAATCTGGATGCCCGAACAGAGATTCGAGCCAGCGTCCTCCCGAATGCGAGACCAGAGTGTTATTATTCACCAACAACGCTGCACTGAAAGGTGTTGTGCTGGTTCCTCCAAGGAACCTGGCAGTCAAGGATACAATGTACAAAGCGCAGGCAAGCATCTCTTGGATTCTAAGGTCATGTGCACTTGCATAGTCCTGCAGAAACAACGTTACTGGTAGACTACCGAGTGGTACGAGAGGGGATCATTTACTTGCCTCTGATAACGCTGGGCCATGGCATTCGGAAGCCTCCGTCTAGATATCCAGATTTCTTTTTCCATGGTTTCCCGAAATAACTCCAGACTAATGCCGGAATGGTTCCTTCAAAAGGTCATCACCGAATTCCTTGACCTCGATCAAGGCTTAAATGACCTCTATGCTTACGAGCCGTGAAGCTGAATCCAATATTGAGGTATTAATGACGGCTGTAGCGGACAGCGACTCGAAGTAGTGTAGGAATAGTGTGGTAGGGTCCAATATGCGCAAAATAGTTTGCACCTGTTTCCCACCACGCGTCGCGCCTGATACTGCTGTCCACTTTTAATCCGGTCTGTTTATTCTGACGAGAATCTTCCCTACAAATGAGTTCCACAGTTCCGATTCTATCACGTCAATAAAAATCTGGGCACCACGTGCCAGAAAACGGCATAAATCGTCCAATCTAACATACGATCCACGGAAAAATTTATATTTCTTTTCGTGTGGAATATTTGCTGAAGACATTCTATGCACTCGAATATTTAATCTCAGTATTCACACTCACTGAATCCACTCTTGCCATAATTTTGTCTCTTAGATGTAGTAGCCTCCAGAATCCTCCCTGATGGCATTGGTATATGTTTTTTTTTTTCCATTTCTATCATTCACAAATTTGATGAAGAAATATTTACACACCAAAAGGTACGGCGATTGTGTACTTTCTTCCGGCGCTTAATGTCTTACCTGCATGAGTGTATTTGCTCATTTTAAGTAATGAACATCGAACAGGAAAAAATGAAATAGAATTTTAATTACTCATGGCAGTGTAGAAAACCTAAATTAATCACGCATCGACATATTGCATAGTGAAATATTACAAACAGATTAGTTTTTGAGCTGGAAGTATAGAATTTCAGGTTACAGCATAAAAAAAATCACTTAGTGTCCAGAAAGAAAAAATTTCCTATTTTTTTTTTTTAATTTCGTGATCTCAAACTGTTTTCCGGCATTACCTCTTACCGTGGAATGACAAGGAGTAGATATTTGCCTGTCACTACATGTGTTGTACCTCCAAGTCAAGCTTATTTCAACGGTAGAGAATTATTTAATTTATGTTCAACTAACTCATAATTATTCTCTTTCAAATTCTTTTAATATAGAATGTCCCTGATTTACCATTTCCCTGGTTATTTTATTTCTCAGTGCCCAGAACTCAAATTTGCAGTAGATTTCAATCCTTAACACAAATCCGTATATCCTCTTACAATATTACAACAATATTTCTGTTACATCAAACAAAATCTTTAAAGTTTATTATTATTCTCGTGTCAAAAACATCACAATACACAGTTAAATACATATCTTTAAAGTAATAATCACAGTTTCATTTGTTTTATTTTTAAAAAATTCGAATCTACGGGGTAAATCATTGCATGACTTTTGATATATTTAAAGGGTATTCACGGAGCGTGGTGGGTGAGCGGTAATGCTCTGACCTCGTATTCGGGAAGACGCAGGTTCGAATTCCCGTCCGGACATCCACATTTCGGGTTTACATGGTTTCCCGAAATCACTCCAGGCGAATGCCGGGGTGGTTTCTTAAAAAGGCCATTGCCGAATTTCATCCCGTTCCTTGTCCCCACTCCTTTTCCGTCTGTAATGACCTCGACGTTGACGAGGCGTATAGGCATAAGCAAAAATAAATAAATAAATAAAGGTATTCAGTGGTTTCTTTTTTGACTAGAGCACAAGATATTTTAGAAGTTCAATCGCTTTTTGTTTTGACTTGCTGGTATAAACAACTAATCATCACTCAGTCCATTCTGGGCCCCATTACGTAATCCTCATCCACCTCTTATCCTTGCCTTCTATCTTGCTCTACTGTCGCCAAGTCATGCTTTCCAGAGTTCCTTTCCTCCTTATGCAAATGAATAATTGGCGAAAATATCTACTCGCAAAGACTATGCCAAAATTTCGTCACTGTTATTAAAATATCACTATCAACCCTTTCTCATAAAGGCTATGCAACACGCTATTTCTTATTATCTGTATTTTGGGATGATCTAAAAATTAGCATTTTCTCAACATCTCAGTGAACAGTTTAAATACATGTTACAAATCTGCAACATTTTGCATTCAAATTGTGGTATTTTCATTTTTCTGTAACTCTAAATTCTCGATTCACTCACTATTCTTCTGATTTCTGTATATTCTTTGGTATGCTAAATTAGGTTTTTTTTTCGCTTTGTGCCTCGTCGTTGTCGACCTAAGTGGGATCAAACCAGGTCGCTTGCCCCGGGCGACAACTGCAGAGGACGACAAAATCATGTTTTAAGGGATGGTAAAAGGCAAAATCCTGTGACTTTTTTAAGCTTTATTGCCCCAAGCGACAACCTTCAAGAGGGCAGAAAAATCAAAGAACGGCTCTATACTGCTCCGGGCGGAAAATTCATGTTTGAAGGAGCGGCAATCTCAAGTTTCTGCCCCGGCTCAGAAAATTCCGAGATCCGCCACTGGATCTTATTAGAGGTAGAAAAGGACTGGAAGCAAGGAATCGAAAGGAATTCGGCTATGGCCTTTTTAAGGAACTATCCCGCCATTCGAAAAACCAGGCCAGAGCTTTATTCCTTAGATTTTATTTTTGCCCTGGAACTTACCGATTCACGATGTTCCGTTTTCTCTTTATCTTAAACATTCAGCTCCCGGTCTACATTAAATTATATTTCTTTATACTCTATTCATTATGGCAAGCTAGACTTTCAAATATTGATTCAATCTAGTTATAAAATGCTGTACAGTAAGCGAATGGTAATTCTAGGCGTAGAAAGCCACCAGGTGGCAAAGTGTTGCCATAATTATGTTTTCACATATTTCAACTAAAACGTAATTTTCCTGTTATTTTATTCATACTTGCACCACATGAGTTAGGATGTGACAATAACAGTTGTTCGTAATATATTTTTGTGGCTGTGTCTTCTTGATCTGTTCCCTGCTTTGTTTTATTTCATTTACTTCTTTTACTTTCTTACATTTCACTGAAAGGCGCTGAACATACCAGGTTTCAAAAGAGGTAGTAAATCAATCTACAACTCTAGTGCCGGATCTAGGGGGTAGGGGGGGGGGGACGAGGGCAAATCGGGGATCGGAGCACTTGTTCCACGTGCCAGCTAGAGTTCGATATCATTACCATAGTCATCTTTCTTTCTCCAAAGAGCTTTATCCATTCCGGAAATCATTCCTTCGGCAGGATTGATGGCTGTTCATAAACTACTAAAATGCAAAATACTCCTCTTAGATAGATAAACAAAAAAGAACAAATCGGTAAGTGGTTAATAACTTTTGGAAAAAATGATCACTCGAATAGTTTTCTAAAAGAATTTATCCCAATTTTCAATTCTTTTCGAAATTAGGCCAAATCTCGTGGCTGTCTAGAGATAAAAAAAATCATCAGATCTTGTTCTGAGCCAAGCTTGTACCCTACACTGAATATTTACTTCACTCTTTGAAGTAGAATATTTTCTCTCGGTGTTATTAATCGTTGATTTAAACATAAGGGTTTGGGAGAGGCTATACTAATCTTTTCCAACCAAATGTCAACCTCTCCTTCACGTGGTGCACCCTGTTTGCAAGAACGAGGCTCTGGCGACTGAAAGATTCCCGGTATAAGGAATCACCCATTGCTTGCCATCCGCCTTTGAAAGGAGGGCGGAAGAGCGGGGAGCGGTTCAGGGCACCCTCTTGCCCTTGGGGTTGGAAACGGCCAATAAAGGCGGATGAATCAGAAATGACCAACAGCATGGGGATGCAGAAGACAACGGGAAACCACTGCATTAAAGAGCCAAAGGGTATCCCGAGGACATGTAATCCTCTCAAATTACATATATCATGATGGCTTCTTCCTGGGTAAAATATTGCAGAGGTAAAAATAGTCCCCCAATCGGATCTCCGGGTGGGGACTGCTCAGGGAGGAGTCATCAGAATGGATAGAAACATTCTACGAGTCGGAGCGTGGAATGTTAGAAGGCTGAATAAGGCAGGTAGGTTAGAAAACTTAAAAGAGAGATGGAACAACTTAAGTTAGATGTTGTTGGGATTAGTGAGATTAAATGGAAGGATGCACAGGATTTCTGGTCTGGGGAACACAGGATAATTATCACACAAGCTGTCAATGGAGTCACTGGTGTAGGATTTGTGATCAACAAGAAAGTAGGGAAACGGGTGAGTTATTATGAACAGTTTAGTGACAGGATTATTTTGATGAGGTTAGAAACTAAGCCCGTCCCAACCACATTAGTACAAATGTCTATGCCAACATCACAGGAAGATGACGAAGAAATCGAAAAAACATACGCTGAAACTGAAGAATTAATCCAATATGTGCAGGGGGAGGAAAATCTAATAATCATGGGTGATTGGAATGCAATAGTGGCAGAAGGGAAAGAGGGGAATACGGTAGGAAGTTTTGGTCTAGGAGAAAGAAATGAGCGAGGAAGCAGGTTGCTAGAATTTTGTGATAGATATAAGCTAGTAGTGGCAAACACACTGTTTATGAACCATGTAAGAAGAATATACACCTGGAAACGTCCTGGGGATACAGGCAGATATCAGCTAGATTATATCATGGTCAAACAGAGATTCAGCAATCAAGTACTGGATTGTAAAGCGTACCCAGGAGCAGACATACACTCTTACCATACTTTGATAATAATGAAGTGCATGCTGAAATTTAAGCGAATAAGGAAGCAGTATAAGCAGAACAGACTGCAAGTGAATAAACTGAAACAATCTAGCAAGAGAGAAAAATTTGCATAAATGGTAGACTTAGGTCTAAGAAGTAACTCTGAAAGGAGCTCAACCGAGGACGAATGGAATGCATTAAAGACCGAAATAATGAAAGCTGGTAGGCTTTAGGGAACAAGCTGCCCGAAAACCTTGCTTCACTGCAGAACTTCTGGAGCTGATGGATCAGAGGGGAAGGTACAAAAATGCTCAGGATGAAGCAGGAAGAGAGCAGTACAGGCAATTTAGAAATCAAAGAAATAGGAAATGCAAAATAGCAAAAGAAAATGGCTACAAGCAAAGTGTGAAGAAGTAGAAAAGGAAATGGTCGTAGGTAAAGTAGATGTTGCCTACAGAAAGATCAAACAGAATTTTGGAGAAATGAAGAAAAGAGGTATGAACATTAAAGCTGCCGATGGGAAACCTCTTTTAAACTCAGAAGATAGAGCTAACCGATGGAAAGAATACATTGAGAAACTGTATGTTGGGGACGACTTGAACAATAGTGTAATGGAAAAGGAAGGTGATGTCGACATTGATGACTTAGGAGATCCTGTTTTGAGGACAGAATTTAATAAAGCTCTGAATGACTTGAAAGCAAATAAGGCAGTTGGAATTGATGAGATCCCTGCAGAACTTTTTAAATCCCTAGGAGAGGAAGGAATCGAAAGATTATTCAAGCTGATATCAAAAAGTTATGAAACAGGAGAAATTCCAACTGATTTTAATAAAAATGTCATCTTCACACTTCCAAAGAAAGCACAAGCCGACAAATGTGAGAATTATCGCACCATTAGTCTAACATCACATGCATCAAAATTACTGACCAGTATAAGGACGGAAAGGGTAGCAGAAGAGATAGTAGGTGAAGATGAGTTTGTGTTTAGGCAAAATCGCGGTACAAGGGAGGCAATTCTGTCTTTAAGATTAATACTTGAATGGTGGATCAAAGATTCTTTAAGGCATTTGTTGATTTAGAAAAAGCTTTTGGTAATGTTAGGTGGGACAAAATGTTCAAAATTTTAAAGAAGTCAGGTCTAATGTATCGAGATAGAAGAATACTCTATAAACTATATAAGAATCAAGTGGCTGTAATAAAAGTAGATAATCAAGAGAGACATGCATCAGTTAAAAAGGGTGTGAGAAAAGGTTGTAGTCTACCTCCGTTAATATTCAACTTGTATGTAGAACAAGCAATAAAGAAAATAAAAGAAAAATTTCCATGTGGCATAAGTCTTCAGGGAGAAAATATCAGTATGTTACGATTTGTTAATGACATTGTCTTTTTAGCAGAACGAGTTGAGGATATTGAGAAGTTACTGAACGGCATGAACAAAATACTGAAGGAATACTTTGGACTGAATATAAATCAAAGCAAGACAAAAGTGATGAAATGTAGAAAAAATTATACCAGTACTAGTAGATTAAATATAAAAATAGGATCGGATGCAATAGGAGAAGTAAGTGAATTCTGTTACTTGGGAAGTAAAATTACAACCGATGGCCGAACCAGGAATGATGTTAGAAGCAGAATAGCACTATGAAAAAGAGAAACCTTTTAGTTTCAAATATTGATCTAGGAATTAGAAAGACCTTTTTAAATTCTTTGTGTGGAGCACAGAACTTTATGGTAGCGAAACATGGACTTTAGAAATACCAGAAATAAAGAAAATTGAAGCATTTGAAATGTGGTGCTACAGAAGAATGCTGAAAATTAAGTGGACAGACAAAGTAAGAAATGAACGAGTTTTGGAAATGATGGATGAGAAAACAAGTTTGTGGAAGAAGCTTATGGGTCATATTTTGAGACATACTGGATTGGTTAATTTGTTAGTGGAGGGAACAGTCGAAGGTAAGAACTGTAGAGGAAGACAGAGATTAGAATATATGAAACAGATAATTGAGGACGTGGGCTGTAAGGGGTATGTAGAAATGAAGAGGTTAGCACAGGATAGGAACTGATGGAGGATTGCATCAAACCAGTCGAAAGACTGACGACAGCAAAAAAAAAAAAAAAAAATGTTTACTTAGCCGTTAGGCATACAAAGTTGCAGTAAACGTCTATCGATACCGACGTGAAGCAATAACGTAATGCAGTTTTATAAATTATTACCAGTACCCAGAAGGGTAACAAGTTTTAGAGTTAATAACACAATTATACTTTACATTTTACAAAAAATTGTTGTATTCATAATTACGAAATACTCTGAATTTTTATTTTACAAACAACGATTCATAAGACTAAGAGAAACCACTGTGTTTCAGAAAATGTAGTGAACATTCACTGTACAGTGTAGAAGTGGCTCACAACAAGAGATCTCGTTAATTTTTTTACAAAGCATACACGAGAGTTGGCACTACTTTTACAAGAATTGTTATTGATTGGATTTAATTTCTTTTGTAGGTTGTTACCTCCTTCTACAACTAAGAGAAGTAATCTAGGAGTTTGACGATCATCAATCTTGTGGGTTTCGTATACGATTAAAAACTTTGTATATCAATCACTAACTTCCAAAGAGGACTGAATTAAAATTCATCGCATCAGATAAGGGATTGATTGGTTAATAAATAATTGCCAAGACCATTTGTTTGTGTTTTACGCGTTTTGTCTCTTTCTAAGTTATGATCAGTTATTTACATTGGTGTTTGTAGATTTCAATCAGCAGGCATTAATTTAGTGAAGGTTTGCAATCTCCAATGGAAAATTAGCAATATTGGATTTTTGTTATGATTTGGGAGTATCAAATTACATCTCCATAGACCAACGGGAGGTACTCTAGAATTTTGATGATCATCTGTGAGTGATTTCCACAATCGTTTAACTTTTCATATCAATAACTTCCAAAATAAGTACACGACAGAAGAAAAGTATAATGAGTTAGTTAAGGCTTGACACTTTTACGTGCAATAAGCATTTTTGGCATATAGAGTAATCCAGAGCAAAAATATTAATGTACAAATATTGCCACATCGCTTCAAGAATAGAGTGATACGGTAGCACTGCTTATTACTCGACTTAGCGGGGTTAGGATTTTTTTTTTTTTTTTTTTGCTTCGGTTTTTATGGCTCGTCGACGTCATTAGCGTTGGGAGAGGAGAGGAGAAGTGTCAGGGAACGAGTAGGAATTCGGCCATAGATTATTGAAGAAACCATTCCGGAATTCATCGGGAGAGATTTCGTTAAATCGTGTAAAACCGAAATCTGGATGGCCTGACGGGGATCTGAATGTCAGGCTGGAGTGTTACCGCTCACCCACCACGCTCATCAGATGAGTAGAGCAACACTTGGAAAAAACCTGTTGACAGCGATGGTTACATTATACTTTTAGATATGTAGAAAGTTCCTTATTATACATGGAACGAAAATTGTGTAGCAAGAGAGAAACTTAATTACTACCGTAAAATGGATAAAAAACAACTTAAACAAAACTTTATTTGTCACTGGGACAATCAGCACAAGCATCTGTTTATAGATGAATTAACAATATTTGATTGCTTGTTTGCCGTTTTAGTAAAATTATGTGGCAGTACCTAAAGAGGATCCCGTGGAATACTTCAGCAGAAAACCAAGCTTTCAGTTTTGCGAAATTTAATCAGTGTCACTCCAGCATCGTACACTCTTTGATTCCTAGCACGTGTTTCTTCCTTTTTAAGTTATTAACAATCTTGGGCACCAAAGCAAGGCACTCCACGGCAAAAAAATCTTTATAAGTAATTTTCTGTCATTTGTTTTTAGAGTGCGTCTCAAAACTATGCAAACATTTCCCTGTAAACCAGTATCTCGATCACACAAAGCAACATTTATACACGAATTATCATTCTTCCAAAACTTAAAATTTCTGAATCAATAAAGTATCAAGCAAGTACAAGTCATATCAAAGTAAAATGACGATATTCTGAACGTAAACGTCACTATCAAGATTAGTGTGGTAAAAAAACTGTTTTTTTCTGACTTGAAAAAATAAACATGAAAACAAACTGTGACATGTTTTTTTTCATAAGTACTAAATTTCAAATTTTTAAGGCATTTATCGTTTAATGTGACTGTATTAGAGTTTATACTAAGTACTTATATTAATTTTTAAATCTAATATATTTTTCTGGTTCAGTAGAAAAAAAATTATAAAAATATTGGCAACATTGACTGAAGTTTTCTTTTACGAATGGGGGCTTCCCGAAAAAGCTAGGTTGCATGAGAAGGAATCCCCGTTCCTCGTTGTTTAGATTGATACTCGCTATTTGAACTAGTGCTGCCAGGCCCTACAAATTTATCTGTAGACTTACGGATCTTTTCAAAAAATTAGGAATTTTAAATTTATCTACGGCATTTTGCTTCTTGTTATTACTTATTGTGCTTTCCTTATATTCGTATACTTGTTAAACTTGCAGCATATAGTGATATTGAATCATTGTCAGTAATTATGAATCATTTCATTGTAACCGTTGGCGTAAACCAACGATTGAAAACAAATAAAGCTCCTATATTCAAACTTAAAAGACCGTAATACAGAACTATCGGCGCAGTCTTTATGCACAGTGTGTACTTTGCTCACAATTTAAAATTGCAATCTCAAAAGCTTTTGCATACAATACAACCAGTAAAAGAAAATGTAAGTATTTCTGAAGTTATGGATCTAGAGGAGACAGAAGAAGAAAATGAAAATTCCGACACCGACCAAACTAGTGTTGGTAGTGAATGTGGTACTGACATAGAGGATGAATAAAAAATTATGTTACCTATGTAGATGCATTTATGAATCATTATGTAAGACATTATATGAATTAGTAAGATTTAAAACACACATGTTAAATGTAAGTTCCATAAATAAAACTATAATTTATCAAATATATTGTTTTCTGAAAAAAAAACAAGGGTGCTAAGTTTTTTTTCATGTTTTTTTCACAAATCTGAAAAAAAATATATATTTTTTTTTCAATTTGTAACACTAATCAAGATACCTAATGGTAAAAAATAAATAAATAAAAAATGATGGTAGATAATAGTCGCAGCTACTACCGCAATTCTTAACGTGAGTACGTTTATCTTTGGCTAAATAGCCAATGAAACAACAAATATTGTTTATAATTTAACAATTTGTTTTAGTACACAAGAGAAGCTTCTACTCAGTACTTAACTGTCACAACACGTGTTTCCGAGGAGGTTTACAGTCCATGCTGATCGACTTGGTATCAGTCCACGTCCACCGGAGGCATTACCGTTGCCGCACCGAGAGCGATGGGAGAGGGGTTAACGCTCTAGCCTCGCATTCGGGAGGACGCCGGTTCGAATCCCCGTCCGGGCATCCAGATTTGGGTTTTCCATGGTTTCCCCAAATCACCCCAGGTGAATACCGGGATGCTTCCTACAAAAGGTCATGGCCGAATTGCTTCCCGTTCCTTGTCGCCAATCACATCCCGCCTCTAATGACCTCGACGTCGACGAGGTGTAAAGCCTAAGTAAAAAACAAAAAACAAACAAAAAAACTTTGCCATAAATCCCTCCCAAGCATCCTCACCCCCTATGACTTTCTTCCTCTCCGCATTTCCAAAGGAATTTGCTTCAATTCTACCAACGTTCCGCCTGTCCACCTTCCAGTTTCTCAGCATGTACCTTGACTTTTTCACTTTCTAAGTGTCTATTGTTTATTGTTATCGATCTTGAAATGGTATTGACTGTCCGCCGTAGTGTATTTCATACAAAATGTTATTATTTTGCCTCAATTAACGCAATAAATGAGTGAGGTTCGGTTTCTAAGACCAAAAGTGGAGGTTGAGTGGTAATGCTCTGGCCGGAGGATGTGGGCTCGAATTCCCGTCCGGCCATCCAGAATTAGATTTTTGAGGCACAATACTGATAAAATTGTCATATTTTTGCCTACAGTAGAGCTAGCGACCCATAGACATATTCATTTTGAACTTTGTCAGTGTAATTACACCCACTAGCAATAGTTTTATATACTGGGGACTTACAAAGGAGAAAGGTGGGTATGTGTTACAACATAGCACAAACAAATGCATCCAGCATGTTTTATAAATGTGTTATACTATCACTCAAAAAAGATATGGTTAAAACAAACACCTTAATAAACTCAAAAATAGTGCTTTCCCAGAAAACGTATACAATCATATTCAAGAGTCCAGTGCTTGTAATGGAGGACACGATAAAGCTAGATAAGCAAGATCGACTAAAAGTGCAATATTTGCGTAGTTATGTGCTCTATAACGCTTTTTAGGATTCCGTTGTGTAGTATTACGTGAATGATAAAGACAGTTCATTGAGCAAAATATTAATCATTAAAATTTATGCGAGAGACAACTAAGCTCCTCGAGAAGGTATAAGGAAGAGATCCGTACCGGACACAAGTCAGACAACAAGCCACTCGGGGGACAACGGAACGCCAGCGAAGAATGCCGTGTGCTACGTCTAAAAGGTCGAAGAACAGTTTTTACAAAATCCAAGTAATATAAAATAAATAATAAAAAAACAGCCAGCAAGCAATATTGAAAGGAAGAAGTGAGATATGGCAAACAGTAAGAACGATTTCACACCTCCCATTGGGACCCAGTAATTTCCGAGGTCATGGAAATATCGAACGACGTTTTGCTGAAGGAGAGGGGTACATTCCAAAGAAATGTGCAAGAATATCGTGCGAATGCAGGGAAACATGTTAGAGAATAAGGGAGGACTGTCGCTGAAGTACCCCACTACTATTAAACAATTTTGTGTTTTCATGATGAATCGTTAGGCGAGAGAATTTTGCAGAAACTACAGATTCGAGGCAGTAGCGTAGCTAGGTTAACAAGGGCCCTTCAGGCCAGATGAGTGACCTCTGGGGACCCCGGTGCACGGCACCGCCCAGCCCTGCGATAGTTACGCCACTGATTCGAGGACGGCGATGTCCCGACGCCGGAGACTACGACGAACTCAGGTGTTTTGGACGGCGCAGGACGTTACAAGTGAGACTTCTTGTTGAGCGGTTATCGAGAAAAAACTTCTCTTTGAGCAGTGAACGAGATGAGAACAACTTCTACTGTGACTTCGGACGATGAGTTCCTGTTCGGACGACTTGTATGTTCTTGAAATGGGCAGACTTGAATAAGCAGACTTCAACAACTGTGGCTAACCATTCCGTTACGCTATTGATTTGTTTGTTTGAAACATGTCTGTAAAGTTTCTCCTGTATATTTTAAGATAAATTCATTGACGACCTGCCGCCATCGGACAACATACCTCGACACTGTAGGTTTACAGATTGACGTTTCAGCCATCTCCACACAATGGTTGAGATCCATTGCACTACGAAGCTATGCGTTGTGTCCACCGCCATACGGTAATAATTGAATTACCGCTCGTTTAATCTAAAATCAGTCCTATTCTGCTTCACCATGCCCTCCCCCCAGAACAATAATTTGTGAATTGAACTGTTAAGCCTTTGTTGATATAATTCTTAATTTTGATTATGTATGACATCCTCTAGTGGACTTGACTACCTAAACATTTTAACTGATGCTTGTCTCTCAAGATTCTCTACTTTTAATATAGCTACTTGATTCTTGTAAAGATTATAAAGTATTCGTCTATCTCGGTATTTTAGACCCGACTTCTTTAAAACTTTGAACATCTTGTCCCACCTAACATTATCAAAAGCTTTTCCTAAATCAAAAAAAGTCATAGAATTATCTTTGCTTTTCTTGATCCGCTCTTCAATTATTAATCTTAAGGTCAAAATCACTTCTCTTAAACCGTGGTTTTTCCTAAACCCAAACTGATCTTCACCTACTACTACACCACTAACGTTTCCATTTTTTCTGTATTCTATTCTGGTCAGTAATTTTGATGCGTGTGATGTTAGACTTACAGTGTTATAATTCACATATCTGTCAACTTGTGCTTTCTTCGGAAGTGTGAAGATGACACTTTTATTAAAATCAGTTGAAATCACTCTGTATGAATAACCTTTGGATTCCTTTTTCTCCTAGGGATTTCAGAAGTTCTGCAGGAATCTTTTTTTTTTTTTTTTTTTTTTTTTTTTTTTAACTGCTTAACCTCTCTTAACAGCGAGGTCTTTAAAGACGGGAAAGGATGGGGGCAAGGAATGAGAAGGAATTCGGCCATGGTCTTTAGAAGGAAGCATCCCGGCATTCACCTGGAGTGATTTGGTGCAGGAATCTCATCGATTCCAAGTGCCTTATTTAATTTCAAATCATTCAAAGCTCTATGAGATACTGTCCTCAAAACAGGATCATCCAAGTCATTAATGTCGACATCAACTTCTTTTTCCAATACATTGTTATTCAAATCATCTCCACCAGACATTTTCTCTATGTATTCCTACCATCTCTATTTTCTGAGCATAGAAGAGGTTTTCCATCGGCGTCTTTCATGTTTATACCTCTTTTCTTTATTTCTCCAAAAGTTTGTTTGCTCTTCCTATATGCCACATATACTTTAAAAACGACCATTTTCTTTTTTACTTCATACCTTTCTTACAGCCATCTGTCTTTTGCCTTTTTGCATTTCCTGTTTATATGATTTCTTAGTTGTCTGTATTGCTCTATTCTTACTTCATCCTGAGCATTTTTGTGCCTTCTCCTCCGATCATCAGCTCCAAAAAATTTTCTGTGATCCAACGTTTTCGAGCGGTTTGTTACCTAAAGCCTAATATTTTTGTACCAGTTTTCATTCTTGCAGTCTTTAATGCATTGAACTCCTTTCAGAGTTACTTTTTAGATCAACATCTGCCATTTCTGCAAACTTTTCCCTCGTGATAGATTGTTTCAATTTACTCACTTTGGTTGTATAGCTTCTTTACACTCTTGAATTTCAGCCTGCACTTTATAACTATCAGAGTCTATGTCTGCTCCTCCTTGGTCTAGAACTTGATTCTTGAATCTCTGTTTGAACATGATATAATTTAGCTGATATCTGCCTGTATCCCCTGGACGTTTCCAGATGTATATCCTTCTTTCATGATTCTAAAATAGTGCGTTCGCCACGACTACTTTATATCTTCCACAAAATTCTAACAACCTGCTTCCTCGCTCATTTCTTTCTCCTAGACCAAAACTTCCTACAGTATTCCCCTCTTTCCCTTCTCCCACTAAGGCATTTCATTCACTCATGATGTGTATGGAGCTATTGCAATAATTAAACGCAATAATTAAAACATACCGACGTGATTATATTATTTATGGAAACAATTATTGTTCAAATTTAGAATTATGAAGTTGATAACATTTGAATTACGTGGTGGAGTTGGTGCAGCACATGTAAAATATAAATTTTTCAGACTACGTATGATGCACCACGTCACCACTTCCTGTGAGAACATGTAGCATAAAGTGTCTGTCATCAGATGAAACGTCATATTTACCGCGCCGCTCTGTCTACCCGTAATGAAGTCGTCTGGCAGCTTTCAAACTTTGAACGCGGCGTGCACTTGGGCGTTGCAAAATTTAAACAAACACCGCCCATACTGTCGTTTCTCATTTACTTGTATACAATGCGCTTATGTTTTCAGTACTTTACTTTCAAATTTCTACAAATTGTTGAAGGAAATGGAAAAATCCGGTGACATTTAGTTGAGGGCATAGTATTAATAATTATCACGAGCTATTGTTGGCAGTGACAGTAGTATAGTTCGTAATATAATATGTATGAAAGCCCAATAACATTGTAAAATCTCGTGTAATTAAATGGTCGCAAATTTTTTCTTCACTAATTTGACAGAACCAAATAGTTCTCGCGGATGTCCAGTTAAGACTATAGTGGAGTTGCTTCAGAATTTATTAAATTTGAATAATAAGTCTACCCTCATATTTCGAGACTTTAACGAAGACTTTCTTAGCGAGATCATTAAATCGTTGAGATAGTTTATAGCTATAGATCAATCTTGCATAATAACTCTTGGAGTTTGGAAATTTTAATTGGGAAGTTGGAGTATATAACTACTTATTTCATAATCACTGTCTCACATGGGCAAGATTATAACATAATTGCAGAGGTGTAAGAAGAGTATCTGAAGTGAAAAGATGAGTAAATGGGTAGGGTACTCATAAAACTAAAACATTTATGTTATGAAACATTGCGTTTTTGATACAAATTGACTGTTGATCTTGGTTGAAGATGGCGTGGTGACTAGTGCTTGTTTACTTATTTTTTTGGTACGAATCCTCCACATAATTTTTTTAACAAATTTTGTTCAGTATCATTCAAGTAGTTTTGGTCAATTCGAATGTAGTGCTGTGTAGTTTGGGTAGGACAACGGCATGATCATGATATGGCGTGTGTGCCCGACTCGAACTTGGCCGTTTTTACATTCTGCGCGTAACTAGATATTTGGGTCACCAGGGATTTAATGTATCGGGAAAAGTAATTTACAGTTACCACGAAACATTCTAAATTTCTGTGAAAATAAGTATTTATAACGCGATTGTATGCAGTTGTGCATTTTGGAATCTCAGATATGTAAGGTCACAAGCTGAGCGCGGTCAGATGAAACACCGAACCGCCAAAAAAACGCGCTCATTCGGAAATAGAAACCATCTCGGGACGCTGACTCAGATCCTTTTATAGCGCGGCTGGCTTACGGGAAGTGGCGGTAGTATCTTATTACCACAACTTCCAACATACTAATCAGTTTACTGTTGGTGCAACAAAATAATGTTTACAATTTTCACCATTTCATTAATCCTGATTTTTCCAATCAATTTGCGCAAATAGCTTAGACTTTCTATGTGACATATGTTAATGGTTAATTGCTATATGGTAAAAGTATGCTGTAAGGCAATAATCCGTGAAATGTGTTAGTCAGTAAACGAAACAGCTTCGTACAAACTAAAGGGTAGGCAAAAGCACTTGGATCCTTGACCACACATTTAGATAATGACAGAATGTTTTTATGGTTGTAATTGTTTCTGTGTTTAATGCATAGACAGAAATCTCTGTAAAACATGGCTTTGGCCAAGGTAAAGATGTTACACCATGAAAACTTAATAATATGAACATAAATTGAGTTTCAAAAGCATACGAACTAGGAGTACATTTCTTTTAATAACCAGCAAGGACTTCAAACCGATGTATAAATTTTAAAATCTAAACAACTTAAGCTACAACTGGTAACTATAGAATTACTCAATAAGATTAGCGTTGTAGGAAACACCAGTCATCAACTTTTTAAATACCATTGCAAAATCACAATTCGCACGGCACCATTTTATCGAATAAAACTCCTTTCCCCACATTATGGCCTACATACATCCAGGGGAGGCCTGTTCCGTGTTCTGTTGTTTCTTCTGTCAACTCTGAACATAATTTTCTACCACAATTATTGGTTTTTCTTTATTTTTTTATTTGCAAAATCCAACAAACACTTTCAAGACCAAGGGAAAATGAACGCGTTCGGTTAAGACAGGTACTGCATTATTGAGAGGTAAGAGTTTGGCGCTCCTATTAGAAATTACTCTCCTATTGAAACACAAATTATTTATGCAAAATTTAAGTTTTTAATGATACTTTATGCAGCAATCTCATTTTCGTGATAATTATACAAACAGTGACATCGTTTCGTACTACAACAGATTCTTAACTTTCAGACAATCGTTTTCTGATATTATGAAAATGTTGACGTCCTATCGTTAATGACTGGGCATAGGTATCCAGATTACTGTTTCTATTTAAAATAGCTTAAGCCGCTGTGACAGACAAACCCAACAATTCCGTCCATTCAAGGAGGAGCGGTTGAAGCAATACTTGGCGAATGAGGACACATACTACTTTCTGAGAAACACTACTTCTATTCTTCGTACGTGTCGACTGTTACTGTACAGAGTACTCTCTGATACCAGCATGGTCAACAACTACATCATCCAAGACCCCGTGAATGGTTTCAACGCAAACTGTAACCACATTACTCCGAATAGTATGATGTCCAAAGTCGAAATAATCATACCATGATTTTCATATGAAGTTTTCTGTCGCGTTCAGCATTAACTGCCTACAAAATTTCGTTTAATATGAAATGAATTTAAGCGAGCCCAATAATTCCGGGAAAAAACCATTAATTGTGCCCATATTTGAGCTCAACAATCTAAGGCAGTGGAAATTGTATGAAATGTTTGTTAATACTGAGAGGTGAACCTGAAATTTTACGTAATTTTCATTACTGTTATGATGTATCTACAGAAAACGGAAAAATTCATAAATATGTTAACAGTGAACTTAACCTAGTGCACAACCCCAATGTTAGTTGGATTCTCCCGAAAGTGGAGTACTAAGCCAGTATGTCAAAGGCAGGACGGACAAGTCCTTTCCTCCAGGACCTACGGTGGAATTCAAACCACAGAACGTAGCACACATTAGCAGAGAAACTTTTATAAAAATTCCTTTGACTCTCAAAATATTCGGTTATAAGTACTACGTCTGCATCACTGCTCCGAAATTCAGAGCACTGTGTGAAGCTGAGATGGTAACGTAGTGTCCATAACAAAGTACGGTATTGCATTTCTTTGATACTATAAATCATGCCATCATTGATCTGTCCGGTGTTCACCTATACAGAAACCAAGAATAAACAGGCGCTGAATGGCAGGATCAGGATTCCAATATGATACCTGATCAAACAAATCCCCGTACTGCTCAGCAGATGAAGTACTTAGAAATAAAGACTTTCGTGGTACACACTTTACTCCAAACCATCTGTCCGTTCCACGACAGAATATTTTATCTGGCATTCCTTATCAAACATTGTAAGACTGAGATTTCGCTACCTATAGGTGTCCTAGAATTTTTAAAACCATAGCGATGTTTTTTTTTCCTAAAATAGAACGTTAATTATACATTGAACACCCAATAGGCATGAGATACCTGCTAATATCGTGTGGGACCCCTTTTGCCGGCGAAGCACAGCAACCCGTCGTGGCATTGAGACAAGTCATTGGAAGTCCCCTGAAGAAATATTGAGTCATTCATCATTTACAACCGTCTATAATTGCGAATGTGTTGCGTATGTAGGACGTTGTACACGAACTGACATTTCGATCGTGTCGATTGGATTCATGTCTGGCGATCTAGGTCACCAAATTAATCGCTAGAATGGTCCAGAATGCTCCTCAAACCAATCTCAAACGATTTTTGGCACGGTATCAGCATTGTCGTCCTGGAAATGTCAGTCATTGTTTCGGAACTTGAAGGCCATGAATGAGTGCAGGTGGTCTCCAGGTAGCTGAATATAATCATTTCAAGTCAATGGTTACAGTCCATGCCATGCAGATACAATTAATACCAGGATGGAGTCACCACTCTTGCACAGTGCCATTCTGAAAACCTGTGTCCATGGCCTCGTAGGGTCTACGCCACACTAGAACGATACTATCAGCTCTTACAAAGTGGAATTGTGACTCATCTGACCGCGCAACATTTTTCTAGTCATCTAGGGCCCAACCGCTATATTAACGATCCCAGGAGAAGCGCTGCAGCCGGTGGCTTTTTGTTAGCAGAGTTACTCGCGTCGGTCTTCTGCTGCCGTATCCCATCAACGTCAAATTTCGCTGCACTGTCTGCACGGACACGTCTGTCGTTCGTCCCGCATAATCTGACGAAGTGTTGACTGTCTGTCAACATTGACATCTCGGCGCAGACGTCGTTGGTCTCGGTCATTGAGTAGACGTAATCAGCCATTGCATTGTCCATTGTGGGATGTAATGCCGCAAATTACACATTCACGGCATACTTCTGACATCGTGGAACGAGTAATGTTGAATTCACAATTACTAAAATGGAATGCCCCATGCGTCTAGCGCCAACTACCATCCCGCATTCAGTCTGTTAATTCACGTCGTGCGGCCATAATCAAGTCGGAAAAACTTTCACCCTACTAACGAGAGAACAAATAAAAGCCCCGACACTAAGCCGCATTTTTTCCCTACGGCTTTACGCCTCGTTAACGTCATGGTCTTTAGAGGCGGGAAAGGACTTGGGACAAGGGATTCGGCCATGGTCTTTTGAGTGGCACATTTCTTCCGCTGTGCTACTGTCAACTGTATATTTCCATCTTCCTATACCATGACTTTTGGCACTTCAGAGTATGTTGAGTGAGTACTAAGGAAGGCAGCGTTACAGCGCAGTAACACGTATCTACTATTCTCTGCTTTTAAAATCTGCCTGACGCAGTCTACTACTGGGATTTATTTTGGCAAATCAGTAAAGGTTTGCATAGGAGGGATTCACACAATAATTTATTTTCCTATCAGATGGTTTTGTCTAGGAGAAATGTGGATCACTTTGTCCACCGTCAGTCAGCTTCAGTGATATCCAACTAATGTAATTCGTAGTATTTCATTTTGTTTGTGCCGCGCTAAATTGGATCGCCGGATTTATCACCTTATGAACATTTTTGGGACATGATAAAACGGGAGCAGTATTACGAACGTTAGCCAGAAATAGGCGCGGAGGAACTATGTTTGCAAGGCTGTTCCTGAGTACACGGCAGCCGTGTTGCCTCACGTATAGCTGATTCACACGAAGTGAGTAACGGAAATTTTAATATTTTAAAGTGACTCTCACAGAATTCTTCAACGTGAAACCCTCTCACTGAAAAGATACAATTTTAAAGGTACGCTGGTTCGTAGATAAATGTCAATGTATCATTTGACCAGATAAGTGCTTTTTTTTTTTTTTTTTTTGACATACGAATGAAAACTTATTGAAAACAATAAGGATATACCAGCAAAAGAAAAAGTACATACTCCAAAATACATGATGCCGTTCAAGCGTTTATAACACGAGAATTAAGCAAAACCGATTAATAGTTTTTGCGTTAATAGCGTTCAGCGAAAATTAATTTGTGGACATTTTTATCAGCTTCCTGACTTCACACCGTAATGAAACATGCACCAGGGGCCGTATATTATTCGAAACCCCATCAAAATCCGACCAATGGATTTTAAGTGAGTCCCGTTCATCTGAACACACGGAGTCAGACACAAAACTTAAAAACAGTTGACTCTTTTTCTACAGATAAGTAACAGTACGCCAAACTCGATTTTTCAAAAGTATTTTATATGCGGAGTCTCATTATATGTATAGATATACAGTGCAGGAGATTAATCGCTTCTCTTCCAAATTAAACTTTTTACTTCGATACAATGGCTTATCTATCGTAGGGAATCCCCACAGCTTTGGAACGTCTACTTTTACTGTATACACTACTATTTATTAACATTCCAAACCCAAAATGAATGGTCTGAATCATTCCAATATCGGAGAATGCGTAGAGCAGTGGTACCATCATAAGTGATTAAGATTGCAGAGAGATGGCGTACACGTAGGCCCAGCAGCGCCATCTTTTGTGTGACTGGAATTGTCAGTGCCAACTAGAGATGGGTCGTTCGCGAGTGAATCAGTTCTTTAGAGCAATTCATTTAAAAGAGCGAGTGAGCAGTCGCTCACTAAAAGTGAACGGTAGTTCTTCCAGGTGAATCAGTTGATTCCGAAGATCATGAAAAGCTAGCTCATGGAAAGTAGGGGTATAACTGGTTTGTGAGGGGTGAGAAAAAAAAAAAAAAGGTCTCAAATAACACTGAGCTACTGAGCAAGTGAACGATTCAAAAGAACTAGTTCTTTTCATTGAGTGATCAAATGAACAACCGCTCTTTTTAGTGAATCACTTTGCCCACCTCTAGTGCCAAAGCCACGCTCAGCCGTCAAACGTGGAAACGTGCAAGACGGTGTCATTATGCATCGTTGATGTCAAAGGGCGCAATATTAACATGCGAGCTCAAACGTGGCAGAATGATTGGACTCCGGGAAATGGGTTTGTCATTCTGTAACATTTCTGCTCGTATAGACAACGCTGCCTTGACAGTGATGCGTGTGTGGAACTAATGGATAGAAGAGGGATGTACATAGCGATGAGCAGATATTGGCTCACAGAATGAGACATCGCGAGATGACCGCCATATTGTCTGCATGGCCGTAACCAACAGAACAATTTCGTCCACAGAATTGGCATGACTTTGAAGCACAGCAGCGAATGTGGCGATGTCTACATCAATGGTTTGACACCTGCTGTTGAGTGTTGGACTGGTGGTACGCATGCCAGAATTCAACCAATGCCTGACTGCAATGGGTACATGAATGCCGTCATGCGATCTCGCCTCCTATGTATTGAGGGCAATCTGAACAGCAACTATTGCATCAGGAAGGGTTTAGAGCCAGAGGAGCTTTACCCTCCTGCAGACAGTTCCAAATGCCATTTTTCAGCAGGACAATGCACGGCCACATGTCATGAGGAATATGCACAGCTTCTTTGAGGAACAATGGGTATTACTGCTTCCCTGGCCTGCTCATTTTCCTGACATATTGCCCATCAAACGTGTCTGGGATATGGTCAGTCAGCTGCTTTCTCATTCTGGTCCTACTGTAACCACTGTCAATGGTTTGTGAACGTGATTATAAAACAGCAGCATTTCAATGCTCCCTTTGATTCCGTGGCACGGCATCTAAAGGCTCATATTGTATGTGGCAGCTTTACACTGTATTGAATTCTCATGATTATTGTGAATATACAGTTCTGAAAGTCTAATCATATTTGTATTGTCATGTCTGTAATCCTTGAAATAAATTTCGTTGTAATCACGTATCTCCATCCTGGTGATGCAATTTTCACTAACAGTAATATCCCAACGTTGTTTGATGAAGGAAAAATAAATAATATAGTCATATTGGTCGAACAAATTGCAGAATCTGATAAATCAATTTTCTGGAGTTAGTACTGCACCCTTCTTACCACCTGAAAACTATATTATATCTATATGTTCTCATTTGAACAAATAAGAGCTTCTGGGTATTGCTTTTTTTATCACTCTTATACCACTGACATCATTCTCCTAACTACAAATTTTATTAGTTTTGGGATCTGTGAGGTGGAAAAAATATTTCGGGGGTTAAATAGCCAACAAAGGTGTAGTGACATATACAAATTTCGTTGTTTCCCATGGAAAAATAAATTTGGCGAAAAACAAAGTGGAAAATGTGTATCACATGAGGGGATAAAAACACCCAAGTTTCAGGGTGTGAACCAGCATGTCATTTTAAAATTCTCCCCCTCCCCCTTTTGCAAAATATAAATTCGAGCATAAAAATCAGAACATAAATACATGCTAGGAATCGCTGCAAACATTTTTAAGTTTCTCAGAAAAAAATAATATTTTTTTTATTGCATTCATAAAAAATGACACTATCCTCGGGAACATAAATTATTTAATGCAAATTATACACACATTCAATTTAAATCCTCATGTCAGAAAGCCATTCACGGTATATGGATGAATCACATGGTGATAAAAATGTCCAAAAGCTTTTATTTGCAGAGATGAGTAACATTTGCATAAGATCTTTCTTTTTGTATTTAAAATTTTAAGTGAGAGTTAGGAGAAAGAGGGTTGGGGTGTTAATGCTTGGAAAATAATCTTTGTGAGGGACCAGCCTGCACAACCTGTGTGGCACATTGTGGTTAATTCTTGAATCTCTCAAGGCAGTTCTGAGACAAGGGGTTGGAGGCTGGCAGGCGGAGAGAGCTGAGCTGTCTACAGTCTGGGAGACACATTATGACTTGGTTGAAAAAGTTGGCTGTTGTGTGCAGAAAAGTAATATTCACAGTTTTTGAAGACATGCAATGTTTATTGTGCTCAATGCAGCATAAATAAACTCAAAAGATGTTAGGCTGTTATATTTTCATCATTGTTTGCAGATGATTACGAACCTCTACTAATAGTGAATGGCCTCATTTAGAAAGCCATCATGGTGATTGACATCCCATAGCTAAACTGATGATGTCAACAGAAGATAATCTGGCATAGCTGTAGAAGCAGAGGCCAGGACATTCTGAGGACAATTCCAAGGAAATGGGTACCCTGCAACCTTTGGTGGTTCTTAGTGGTGGATGCATAAAGCATTATCATCACATCTGGCTGTGGAAATTTTTTTTTTTTTTTTTTTTTTTTTTTTTTTTTTTTTTTTTTTTTTTTTTTTTTTTTTTTTTACCCCTATCACTTGAGAACTTGAAAAAATCCAGCAATTTTCTATATGAAAGAACTAATAGTTTGCCTAAGGACTCAAATTTTGTGGGCTAGTTAACCCCCAACCCCTTCCCATAATATGCATTTCCATAGACTAAAATAAAGGCCAGCTTTATATCTCAGTCTATTATAACATTTTACCAAAATGTTAAAACTGGATGGGGTCACTTGTAGTTACTTCATTCATACTTTTGTAACATTCCTGTTTAGAACAGTACCTAAAGCGGTGTGTCAGTAAATAAGAAAATAATACATTTTGAATATCTTTATCATCTACTATGTTTTGGCACCATATTCTGTGCAAATTCTTCACAGGCCCAGAAAGTATTTAAACCATAAAAATTTGATATCAGAATCACCCACAGATTAAACCACTGGATATAATACAGAAATCTAATGATCTAAATACATCAATATTTAGGTATGATCAACTTTCTCGTTTATGTCAGTACAGAATTTCAAAATTTTCTATATCAAACAACTCCCTTTCTGCAGAAGAACTTTTTCAATGGTACAATTAAAACAGTTATAGATATATTGTAGATATGCAATTATCATCATTAATGTATGTTATTCTGTTACAGCGCATATTATGGTATATGAACCTGTTTTGCTATATTATTTTTTTTTTTTTTAAGTGCTTAACATCTCTTAACAGCGAGGTCTTAGAGACGGGAAACGATGGAGGGCAAGGAATGGGAATGAATCCGGCCATGGCCTTTTGGAGGAAGCATCCCGGCATTTGCCTGGAGTTATTTGGGAAACCACTACGTTATGATTTTGGTGTAAATTGATTCCAATCTACATTCCACACAGCCAGGCTAATACACTATGGTATAGGGAAAACTACTAATGTGTACTGTCTAGTACAATAATAACATATTTAGGTGTGGTAAAGGAGGAAAATGTGCATTTAGTAATCACCTACATGTTACTTTAGTTTTTTTAAAAATTAAGGTACATTATAAAATACTTAACACTAGAATTTATATGTGTATGTGACTGAGTTGGATAATTATTAAATTAATATCTTTACAAATTAATTCATAGGATGATTTATAAAATTAGCCAATACTACTTTTTTTTTCCTTGACAAAACACAAAAACTTCAGAAGAAATGGTTTGGTCTGGAAACTTATTGTAGTGTTCCCTACCGACTTTTCTAAGTGTTTAAATTATCAGTATTTCAAAAACTTCAGCAATGAAACATACTTAAAATTAGTGGCATTGTTTGCTAGTTTAAAGGAATCATACATTAATTAAACACATGATTTATAGATTTATTTTAAAAGAATCATTTTTTAATTTTAATTTTTTTTTTTTACCTTTATAACACTATGTTCTCTTATTTTCTTTCGTGAAACTTTATATATGTTCAGTTTTATGCAGTCATTGACTGAAACATTTGTTAACATTTTATGCCTATGTGTGTTTACATTTTAACAAAAAAGAATAATATTTATTTTTTAAAAAGAATAGATAAATACTTTATTCCATGTCTAATTTCTTTTTTCTTAAAAAAAAAGTGTCTTTCATGATTTCATAATTCACCATTGTGTAAACATACAAATAAAAACATGAATTACAGTTTTCAAAGGTACAATAAACAAAGTTCTATCAGTCCTGAATTACACACTATACCACACACAATATGCCAGTGAAGCAATTAATTTGATAACTGTGTTGGTGAAATATATGTTTCCATTTTGTGCAGTCATAACATTTATGATAAAATGTAATATACATATAAAATTTACCAAGCAGTCTGCCATTATTTTCTTGTAGAGATACTCATTTACATTATTAGACACTTTCTTGAGACTTTCACTTTAGAATATGAAATTACTGAAATTGTAACAAAACATTCACAATTCTCATTTAATATTATCATAACTTAAAAATTTCAAACCTCTGTACAAAAAAAAAACCCATTAATTTCAAGTAGCCTTTGTTGTCAGAAAAAGTAGAGTGGTTGCACCACACAAAAAAGATAATGTCCTCTACATCTGAATCACATAATTCAACAAACTGACCTTGAATAAACAAATTCGCAAAAACAGTAAAAAAAATCATTTTGATTTTTGATACACTTATCTAAAACATAATATTGCTTTTTGTCATTTTGAAAATATTATATACACATAGAGTTAATTCATTAAAAAAAGATATAGAAAACACAAGTTGTGTAGATCATACATTCTTATGTTTAGCACAATACATAGACAATTTAGTGAAAGGCATTTGACATGATGTCCCCTTTAAATGAATAAAATAACTAAACTAACCAACCTTGATTGTAAAAAATATGAATAAAAAATCATATTGATACATCTGTCAAAAATAGGCAATTTTAGATCAATTTACAAAAATCGTACCCACACAGTGCAAATGCATTAACAATTTTTTTTATAGAAAGCACAAGACATGTAGATCATTTTTACTCACACTTAGTGATAGGAACATTTACAAAAAAATAAAAAAAATAAACTATTAAACATGAAATTCAATAAAAATTTAGATATCGTCAACATCTGTCAGTAATTATGTTCATTATGATATTCTGTATTTATCATTACCATATAGAAAAATAAATGGTTTAGGCCAAGAACTTTACACACTATCCACTAAGATCATCTTAAGAATGGGGCCTGTGATGAACTGCTACCTAAGATGATACAAAAAATGTAATAATTACAAAAAATTAAAAATCATTATATTAAATCAAAGAACAGATAGGGACCACCAGTATCTTCTGCACTCACTGAATAACAAAAACGAATTTTCTTGTGAAGTGTGTGAGAAATTCACACAATAAAATTTGGTGTGGAACTTAGAAGTCTGTTGAAAATTAGAAGCACCTGAATGAACATTGTTGGAAAGGTACATTATTATTCGCAACCTAGCAGAATATTTTTAAGCCTACTAATTGGCGGGAAGGCATTCCCTCTGTATAGGAGCTAAGGGATAACAGTCAACAAAAATGTAAGGTAGATAATTTGATAGCACTTATTGCATTTTGACTGCAGGGTAGCTGTAAGAGATTTTGCATCTGGAAGCCTACTGCAATGTGGGTTCAAATAGTGTGAGTTTCACTTCAACCACTTGAGAATAATATGGTATGCTCATTCAAAGTTCATTAATTTCAGACAACTTAACCTAGTTTTATTCACTTGTACCAGTGAATGTACTTTGAAAAATAGCTAAACTAGAGCTCCAGTCAAAACAGTAATTTGTGCTTGTAGCCTACAATAAGTTTCTTAACAGTATCGTGTAGAATTACTAGACCCACCGGAATGGCAGTATGCGTTAAAGAAGCACCACATTGGGTTGTAGAGGGACTATGGGACCACGTGCAAATACTGGGCTTCCCATACTGGCTGTTCCAATTGTGGCTTTTAAGCAGTTTCCCACAGTTTCATAGGTGAATGTTGGGACAGTCCCCAATCTCCACCTCATAAACTGTGTATTTTACAAACAGAACTACAGTTATCTCATAGAACACTAGTTACACATGTCACAGACAGATGGCTAAACACCCAATTTCCCCTCCCCCCCATCAAAAATATAACAGCCCTAGCTAGCTGGCAGTAGATGGAACCTAGCTTTGAAAATAAGTGCAGCTTCTGGAAGAGGATCTACCGATCCAGGGTTGGCGGTTCGTCTTAGGCCGGGGTGGGTAGTCAGGCAAAGGGGAAGGATGTCCCTTGAAAATGTTATTTGATTATCTTACCTAAAAAATAATAATAATAGTGATAATCATATAAACAGACCCCTAGAGGTAAAAACTTCAAAATTTATCTAAAAAATTGATCATATAATTTATTCAACATATTTTAATTGTGTACAAAAAAATATTATTATTATTATTTTAATTTACTATTACTCAGTATTAACTGCGCAATCCAAAAACTGTACCATACTTTGTTTGTTTGGAAATGAACTTATTCAATAATTTTCCAAATCAAAATCATCAGAATTGTTATTACATATATGTAATATTTTGAAGTTATTGAGTCACTTTTGCAAAATTATCTATCTCAGGTAACCCAGGATGACCCAGGAATCATAATGGGTAGTCAAACGAAGCACACAAACTCTGGTATGAGTCCTCTAGTTCATTTTACTTCTGTAAAAATCTGCAGTCCCTCTCAAATTTTTTGCTTGCTTTTCAAAACTTGAATTTTTCTATCACTCAATAACCTTTATTGGTCAGAGTCATGGTTATAGAAATTAATAATTTTTTCAGCATTTGTGGGATGTCCCAAAGAGAATTGTTCTAATGATTTGAAGAAGTGGGTGGAATCATCATCGATTTGACTCTTTCAAAATAAGATTTTCGGATAAAATCTTGAGCTGCTCAGAATCAGAGATTTTCCCTCTTACCTTGGTGGAGGTGCTTGGAAATTTTACACTGATGTGGGATTTGTGGTTTGTTGATTACAAAGTTGGTATCTGACCAGAGAATTTCCAATTAAATTTATTTGAATTTTGAACCTCGAATACAGTACAAACTATTGGTGCTTGTTTCTGCCTTCTCTGGAATAACACATAGATTCAATTTCTGTAGAACTGCATTCAAAATTTCGACGTGATGAAAAATTTCTGTGATCATTGTTAAACAATTCCATGTAGGGGTAAATCTCAGAATTTTCCATGGTTTCCCAAATCACTCCAGGCAAATGCTGGGATGCTTCCTTCAAAAGGGCATGGCCTAATTCCTTCCATTCCTTGCCCCCCATCCTTTCCCGTATCTAAAGACCTTGCTGTTAAGAGACATTAAGCACTTTAAAAAAATCTCAGAAGCCTTAGCAACTGATAATTTTCTCTTACAGATTTAAACAACTTTATTGTTGTTTACCATCTGTATCAAATGAATAAGTATATTTACAAATACAAAAAAACAATTTAAAAAATTAAATTAAATTTTAAGTTCTAATAAATTCGCTGTTGGACAACAGGCTATAAGAGAAGGAAAATCATCACTTGTTTATTTTTCTATCCCGATTTACAGTTTTCTAAAGTCCAAATTGTTTTGGCCAGTCTCGCACTAAGTTTCCCAAATACTTTCTTGTTCCAATTAATTTTCTTACTGTTATAACTCTCTCAATTCCATTTTGTATTATAACATTGAGATTATGAGCATTATAGTGCACAAATAAAGCTCAAGGATCTTCTTCGCAAATTCGTTATTTTTCCAGAAACATTAAAATCCCATAGTAGCACTGGCCTCTGAGTTTTGAATTGCGCTTGGCGTGAATGTCAACGACCAGATCAAAGAAGATCTTCCCCGTATGGTGTTGAAGAAAACAACAACGAATTTCGGCGGCTGGCTCTGCAGCCATCTTCAGGTCTAATATTTTTCTTCAACACCATACGGCAGAGAACCCATATAGACTTCATATCATCGATATGCAGTGAAAGCCTTCATTCTCAGACCAGATCAATTACAGTATCTGCCTTGGTATTCTCAGTTGACAACAACCCAATAAAATATTCACTTGCAATGAAACCTTTAGAAGCGATTCTCAGGCAAATGGAAATATGAGATATGTCATCTACTGAAACTAAAAAATAAAATAAAAATAGATCAGCTGCTCTAATTTCTTCTATGATTTCTGAAAATTTTGTAGTAATCATCAAATCAAGAATTTAATTACGACAGTCATGATGAAGCCATTTCTGAGCATTTCTTTGCAGCCATGATTTCAGTTCCTTCAGCTCGAGCCTTTAAAAGTGTAACCAAATTTCAATTTTCATCATTGTTGGCTCCTTTCAAAGATCCTACGTCCACTGTTACAGAATACGAACAAGGGACAATGTTGTTGTTAATTTTGATTGAAACCTATTCTCAGGGGATGTAATTGGAGAAGATAGAATTAGAAATGACATACAAATCCAGTCATAATTTTGTATTCAATACAACAGATTACACTTCATATTGCTCTCCAAATAAATATTTAAAACAAGACTTTTTGGGTTTGCCGAATTGCAAATGAGAAAAAACTATTTAATGTGTAACTTGCTAATTTCGTAAAATTTTACCCTACCAAAAAGGTATGTGCATGTGTTTGTATCACATATACAGGCCATGCCTGACTGGCTATAGAAAAAAAGTATCAAAATGGGAATAGAGTCACTGCCAGTCTGTCTCTCTGTAACTGGCAAATGGTATTAGAATGATTGTAGCTGGGCTCCATCGTCTCTCTTGGAACCATGGATATGAGAGAACGGCCAGTCTATTATATATATATATATAAGTCAATGCTCAGATGGTCTGCTCACTCGTTCTTTTATCTCTCAGTTCTTTTTCCTATGCACGCTCATTTTCTCTCAAATTCCAGGTGGGTAAAATACCCACCTGGAATTTCCCGGGTGGTTTCTACTACCCACATTATCTGCCGACCCTGCACCAAACGACCCGCTAAAGTGGAAACATTCTAAAAATAATTATTTTACTATAGAATTAATGCAACACTTCAACAGTGCTTTCACATCAGGCTTACGTACAATAAACTTAATGTTGTGACCAACTTTTTGAAATTAATTTCCCTCAAAATTACTGCTTTTTACTAATAATTGAGCTGTTTTTATTCCTTGTCTTCTACCTTCTCACAATCACAATCAACAGGGATTTTTTCTTTGACCACTTACAGATACCATACATTTTTCAAATACTACAGATAATCAGTACAGGAATACATTTTCCCAAGTAGATAACTAGTTACCTTGTAGACTTTAATGAGAATAAAAGTTTTATTTTTTTCTGGCAACAGGCATAACAACAGATTATTCTCTTATCACAAAAATGGTTTTTCAGGAGTGTCATAAAAAGCCTCAACATGAACACTGAATCAAGATTCAGACAAGGAAATCAAATGATTTCTTTTAGAACAAGGTTACTTCTTGCGGCATTTTCAAACCTAAATTTTTCCTTCTGTTATAACATAAACATTTATTATAGCCAAGAATTTAAATGTTTTTATGACAGTGTTAACACAGTTCTCTCTATATTTGTATTATACATTGAAGTTAGATGATGTAAATTATTTTCTCCTAATTTTAATGCATCACTTAATCTCACTTCAAATCAAATGTAATCATTTAAATACATTTTTAAATAAGGATATAGGAAGAAAAAAATGATTTTTCATGATTGATAGTGGTTTGGTGCAATAACAGAAGATAGTTTTTTCTCTAACCTTACCTAAAATTCCTAGTTATTACTTTCATTTATCATCAACTATATATTCACATAACTTGCTAAAAATAATAATAGGATCTCTAGAATTCTGAATCATACCTTTGTCAATAATGTATTTACACCTCAATCCTTTATGTTTTCTTCTTTTATTTTAATCAATATTCTAACATTTTTTTTTAGCTATGGTAACTGAGGGTTTTAATACATATTGTTAAAAAATTATTCCGCAGTACACAGTTAAATTGATGCTAAGACATCTTGATTGTTGATACTTGCACAAGAGACACTATAAGATACAATGTTTAGCCAATAAAGCTTCTGTAATCCTTTTTATAAGACCATGTGTCAGGAAAGCCATTGTTTAAACATAAGTACTAGTCTTAAATGTAACTATTCTATTTCTTAATTTATCAAGGAATGTGATTACAAAAAATAAACTTGTAACTTTGGTAAACTTCACAATATATGGAGATCTGATCAATATTTCAATAACAACACAAAGGTATGAAAGAGTTCATATTCTTTTGACAACATAATTAATCCAACATACTATCCATTTGACTAGTTACTTGTAATTAAAAATACGTAACTTGGGAATACCATTAAAACCACGACCACATTGCTCAACACAAACAAATAATGACTGCCATTATAATTATGACATGATGAGGAATACTGATATAACACCAGTGACAAAAAGTAAAAACATTTTTTCTTGCCACTGAGTATGTACACCACTCCATAAAAAATAGTTTTCTCTAAAGCATAAATAATGACATACAAAAATATTTTAGGTGCCATGTGATCTTTGCAAATCTAATAGATACTGCTTCCAGTAATAAACTCACATCACTTCAAAATGGCTAGTTAAGGAACAGTGCCATAAAAAATTAGGTGCATTTACATTCAGTATTATTCTCAAAATGGTGTGTGTAACTTTAGAATTCTGTGTATATAATTCGTGCAATACTGTTACATTCATGAAGCACCTCACAAAAATTTAAACTCGCTGACCTCAAGACACTGTTTCACCATACAAGAATTGATAAATAGCCACTTTCATGTCTGAATTTGGAATGCACTTTGTATTACTTAAGTACCCATTGGTCATTGGACTTGTGAATTTTCCACTCAGAAACCATTCATGGATAGCTGCACATTCATACGTAAAACCATCTGGAACAATAACAATAATTAAATAAATAAATAAGAAGAGAGGTAAGCATGCTGAATAGTAAGGGGGCATCCATTAATGACATAAGGTGTTTTTTTTTCTTCGGAAATCCGTACGTCCCTCTCATCCCCCCCCCCCCCTGGTGAGATGTTGTGAGATTTAGTGATATAGGGTCGGATACCCCCCCCCCCCCAACCCCTTCATGGTGACGTGAGATCTTGAGGACCTGCCCCCTCCCCCTTGCCAATGACCTTGTAGATTTTTTTAGACCTGTTTTTTAGATCTCCAGTTTTCAAGGGCGGTTATACTCCCCCTAACATTAGGATTGGAATCTTTTGTAGAAATTAGGAACTAAAAAGATGAGATTTGGTGAGATTTTGCCAGACCCTCCATTTTACCTCATGTAATTAATGGACACCCCCTAATAGAGATTAAGACAGAAAGAAAGACCACCACTATCCAGTATTTAATGCAGGTACAGTAAGCAGGAGGGAAAAAGTTGAGGGGAGGGGGATTAGGCGTCCATCTTTCAATATTACCCAACAAGAAAGTGGAGCCAATAGCAGCATACAGCTAAATGAAGCCAAATCATTTTTTTATTATTATTATTTATTTTTAAATAATATGGAGCATAAGAATAATAAAAACAAAAAATTGATTATCATGCTATACAAAATTACCATTAAACAAAGTTAAAATTGACAAATACTGTTTTAATGTTAAAATTAAGGGAGAGAGAAGGAAGGGTGTGTAATGCAAGGAAATTAATACCTTAGAAAACAGATGGATCACACAGTATTTTAATAATGATACAACCTGCGGTTTGAAGCACTTAGTTTGCTACATAATACAGCTAATTTGTGATCAAGGCGCAGGTCTCCTTTCTCATAGCATCCGATAGATTTCACAGCTTTATTTTTAAACTCATAACCCTTGATGCCAGTGCAGGTGAACTCATTCTACTCTAAAAAGTAAAGGTCTGACATAACAGTTGTAGGGTTACAAGTGATCGAAACAATTAGAGTGACATTGAACAATCTATAAGAAATATTTTAATTTAATCACACTTGCAGAAATACAAACACAGAAGGTTGATCATCAGTGTGGTGGCCCCACTAGACACTACCTGGGAGCCAACAAAAAATATTCTCAGTCTCTAGGTGGATTAACTGGGAAAGACCTGGACTGCTCTCAGCCAGAGAGGGCCTAGGAGGTTTTGAACGAAAGCCAAGATAATCAGAGACAGTTTATTTCCACCTCCTGATGGCATGGTCATTTTGCAGATAGTCAGAAAATTTCAGTGACAAATGAAAGAATATGGTGGGAGACAACAGCAATGAATGAGTGTGTGTGATTGCTGTGCATGGAGAAGTGAAAATGGAATAGCGAATAAGATGATGGTATGACTGGAAAGTATGCTAAATTCTGCCTATCAGGCCCGAGTTTGGTTGCAGGAGACAAGTGATTAGGTGGCACCAACAGAGGAGCAATATGAGGTTTCCTGTGGACAGGCTGATGCCGGGAGAATCATTCAATCTTTGGTTTTTGGGCTGGAATCTGCTGACCGGTGTTTTGGATTCCGCCAACACCTGATGGATCCTGATAGCTGGTATCTGTTCCCAAAACACCTTCCTATATGGCGCCAGGGGCAATGCTTTACACCGAGACAGCACATACGGTGTTGGGCAGAAGCAGTGCAATGCCTGCATTTCACCTGTTACAGACAACATCTCTGCAACTTGCTATAATACCACGCAACTGCTCACCACTCCTACTTACAAATGGTAAAGAATACAATTTGTAGCACAACAGTTTTTCACCAGAACTTGTAACATAGCAGTTCATTAAAAATAAATAGAATTAGATATTTAGATTGATAAAGGGAGTAATATTGGTAAAGTAAAAGTTTAAGGAATTAATAAAAAGAATAGCAAGTTCAATAAAGATTGTTTGCCTGGATACGTTCGAAAATACAGGATCTCTGGAAAAAGAGGAACAGAGAAGGGTTGTTGGTAGAGCTGGAGAGTAAGACATTAATCTAGCAGAGGATTAAGGTTTGAAATAATAATAATAATAATAATAGTTGCATAGTGAGAAGTTGGGAAATAATAGTTGCAGAGAGAAAATTGATAGATCTTGAGTAGAAAAGAACCTGCAAATCCTTCAGAACAAACTCAACACAAGATTATTACAGACACGGTCAAAGATTGTTGGTATGAGAGGATTTTAGGCAGAACAAACAAAAGGAAATAAATTGCAAGAGATACAATATCAATTCTGTCTATAAAATCTTTATTTAACATCCCAATCAGCATATCTATTGCGACAAACTCAGTTATTCAAACACCCAGTAACACCGTGGAGATATTTCATACACTCCACTGAGCTGGACCAAACTTGAATATCTAAGATTTATTGCTGCAAATAATGAGTATTCTCAATCATGTATGTAATTTGTTTTGTTTGAAAAAATAAAGTTCATTTACCTTGATTTGTCAAAAAGAAAATAATGATGTCAATATTAGTTTTTGTAAATTCAAAGGTTTTTCAATCTCTAGAATGATAAAGCTAACCACCCTTTCTTTATTAAAATTATTGCACCGTTTATTCACCAAATTTCAGGATCAGTTGAAGATAACACACAATACAAAGTGCCTTCTGATATATATATATATTTACTGTTAGATGTTCATTCAGCCTTTTAAGCACACACACCAAAAGTTTTTGAAAGTAAAAGACGTCACAGCACCCACACACTCTATTCCAAAGAACTTCATCTCTTGTGGTACTGACAAAACTTCGAGTTCATTTAACTACCTTCACTGAATATTTCATTACAGCTATTCCTCATTTCTCAATCATAACCTTACACCAGCCAGGCGTATTTGAGTGTAGCAACTAAAACAGAGAACTGGATTGGCATGCAGGAGCAATAACAAGATTTAACTTCACTCTTAGAATCAAGCCCCAGTTTACTATGATAACATGCCACATATAACACATCTGCCAATTTTAGCACACGAAATAAATTATTTTTGCTGTCCTATTCCCTCCCACAGGTATCAGCAAATTATCCAGCTGATAATGGTTGAGACTTCCCCAGAAGGTTATATTTTGTGTTTATCATAGTAAAATATTGCTAATTCCTACAAAACAAACAAATAAACCTATCCAATTAGAAAAACAGAAGCTCATCACAGCAGCTTCATGGTTTTGAACAGCAGTGGTTATTCCATTCGAAAACATAATGTGTTCTGCAGGATTTAATACCACTTCACAGTATTTTTCATACTTCCCTGTGCAGAATACAATTAAATTGGTCTTGTGTTAGACAAACTATTTTGAATCTAGGGCAGAGACAAAATGTCTATGGGGGGATAGGAGTGAGTGAGGAATGTGGAGTACCTATAGTTGTGTTCTGCATTATTTTACAGATGGTGCTTTGTGCCAAGAATATTTTCTGTCAACTACAACCCTTAATCAAATGAAGAATTATTGATAACTGTATGACCAGTTTCTTATTGTTGTAACCCAACGTAATGAAAGGCCACATAAAACTGTGAGAGAAGTTTTTCAATATACTCTGAACTTAAATGTTTTTCTTTTCACTTCAAGTTTTATGGCTTTCTGATGTCATGATCATTAGAGCCAGAAGAGTATGGGGAGGCAAGGAATGGGAATCTAGCCATCACAATTTTGAAGGAAACATCTCGGCATTCATCTGGAGTGATTTTGGGAAACCATGGAAAGCCAAAATCTGGGTGGTCAGATGGGGATTGGAATCCACATCTTCCCAAAAGTCTGGACCAAGTGTTACTGCTCAACCACTGGTCTCATTGAAATTAAAATCAAATATTGCATATTATTCAACTATTTTTATGGGGATAGTGTCTTTTGCCCTAGAAATTGTCTTAACCCCGTCACAGTATCAAACTAACTACATTATATACTAGTGTAACATAACATATTAACTACTTGATGGAAATGAATGAAAGTGTGGTAACATGTTGCCATAAGTCTCCCACAGATGCACAAATAGTTGGATATCACATGGCATGAGGTCAGCATGAGTATAGTGCCAAATGTGTCTGGCCCTGCAACATGAGGCAGTTGAAGGAATGGGTGTGTGTCAATCAGAGTTGTTAAGGTGCACTCTAATGGTGTTCATCATTACAATGTCGCCTGGAGTCATAATTTGGATGAATTTAAAAGGGGAATAATGATTAGAAAACCAGAAGAAGGAGGAAGTGTGACGAATGGAGCCCAGGAGTTTGATATTCCTCACAGCATTGTTTCTCATCCATGGGGAATATTCTTAACCACAAGCACTGCTGTCAGAAGTAGAGGAGATGGTCACCATGGTAAACTACAGCAGCAGATGACAGCTACATTGTGAAAACAACAAGAAGAGATCCACATCAAACAGGGGGTGGGGGTCAATTTCAACTACATTTAACAGGACTGCAAGTCATGCAATCTCACACGCCACAGTGGCGCAGCAACTGGATGGGGTTAGTCTCTTTCCCCGATAACCATTATATTGTGTTGTGTTCCGTTGACACCCACACATTGGTGACACCATTTGCGATAGTGCCAAGAGCATCAGGACTGGACAGATGAGGAGTAGGGTTGTATACTCTTCTCAGATGAGAGCAGATTCATTCTGAGTAGTGATTCTGGATATACCCACATCTGGTGAGAGGTAGGAACATGGAATGCATCCAGGAAAATTGTTGAAATGATTAGTTTGTAGTCCAAGTGTTATGATGTGTTGAGACATAACACTGCATGGGCATACTTCCAAATCTTTGAACTCTGTATACTCACCAGTCAATGTTATTGTGACACTGTACTCATTCCCCGAGTGCATCGCTTCAGGGGTGCATTTGGACATGACTCAATTTTTATTGATCACAATGTGCCACTGTACTCAACTGCACAGGTGGAGGAACTCTTGGAATGAAAGAATATTCCACAAATGGACTGTCCTCCCCATTCCACTTACTTAAATTCCATCTAGCATATGTGGGATGCTTTGGAGAGATGTACTGCATTATGTTCTTATGTATTAATGACCAT
>JARYHS010014745.1:0-17833 GCA_031002005.1 Vandiemenella viatica
TTGGAACTATAACCGAGAAAGTTCATAGACTCATTTTCTAAGTGCCTATCACATACTGAAAATACTTTTTTCAGCACTTATTGATGTGGCAACATCACGCAGTTTCTACTAGCACTTGCCCGCTATTTTTTTTTTTTTTTTTTTTTTTTTTACTTCTAGGGTATTAGACGCGGGAAAGGACCGGGGGAAAGTACGGGAAGCAATTCTGTCTTGGCCTTTTGAAGTCATCATCTCGCCTGGAGTGATTTTGGGAAACAATGAAAAAACTATTTATTTATTTCTGACGTTACTTCAATTGTCAGAAGTTTTTTATTTTCTGTCTATTTTAACTAATCAAATGTTCATAAAGCTTCGTGAAAATTACGCATTTTAATACGAATACGAGATATTCTATATAAATACTATCCTAACCCATGGAGCATAATAGAAAAATTTTTACCTCTAGAAACCATGTTTAAACTTTTCTGTCTGAATGGCTATCATTTCACCGATGGAAGTTTTTTTTTATTATTTATTTAGCATTTGACGTTGATGTAGGTAGGTTATATCTCTTTCGAGATGGCATAACGAATAACGAAACAACCAAAAATCAACATGCGGTCGAGTTTCATTATCGATATTAAGCAGAAACTTTGGTTAGGATTCTGTTTGAGGCTTGTAATGTAGTATCGCTGTAACCCATATCATAGACTAAATACCAAAATGTAATGTTAAACTTTGGCACAATGGTGTAATATATTCGCTTAACTACCTTTAAATTACTCAGTAATTATCATTAACAGGACTTCGTAACTAAAGATTGAGTGCAATAGAGGTAATTAATTTAGATTTTTTAACTAAGTTGCGCTTTCTGATATATTAAATCCGCAATTTAGAGCATTTAGATTAATCATAAGACCGCATTAACATAATAATCTATATAGAGTGACGTTAGAGAAACAATAGAGAAGCTTAGAGAGATAAAATGTACAGTCGGGGACATAATTCGCGAGACCCCTCGCCTTTCGATTATGCTTCGTTCTAGACACGACTGCCACATGGGACAGCATAACTGGTAGGTGGTACACTAAATTCATGATAAAATAGACCTCTCATATCCAGCGCTTTACCCAAGACTAAAAAAAATGAGCTCGCGCGCGAGAGACTCGCAAACGCTCAGAGGCTAAGTTCGGAGTTCTACAGTTAAAATAATCACGAGTATCACTATTTTAATCATAATAACTATTGAATTAATTAAATCGATTGATATAGAAGAATGATACCGCTTTTTTAGAAATTTTGATAGCCACTCCGTATTTTTTTTTAATAAACAGTTGACAATTCGCTAGCTAACGAAATTACATGATTAATACTAAAACGAATCGCTAAATTACTCACGGATAAAAATTTGTAAAACCAATAACAGAGCTTGAATGGACTTAGTCACACGTTCTAGCGCAACAGCGTTATCGAACTGTGTGTGACAAGCGTAAGTAGAAAGTGTATTTGCAAAAGTACTCAGATGGTGAACTAAATCACGAAATATAAATTATGTAGTTATTTCCACATACTTCAGTAGTTCGGAATAAGACCACCTTAATTTTGTTTTCACCATAACATTTTTAGAAGGTAAGTTTAACTTGATCGCAGTAGTTACAGTTTCAGTGGTAATAATAATAATTAATAACAGTAAATCCGTCGACAATGTAAATAAGCGGTTTCAGGTTTTAAATCTGACAAAATGGAAGTGGGAAACCTTTCATGCCTTCCTTTGTTTCTCCCTAGACCTGATACTTCTTGCCTTCCAAACCAGATGGGTTATGGTTAACAATTTTTCCTAGCGCATTCGGCAGAACGCGATTCAAGCCTCGTAGACCTTAAATTTCAGTTTGCATGGTTTCCGTAAATCTCTTCAGCTGACACACCGAAAAAGTTGCTTCAAAAAGTGGTGGCTGAAATTATTTCCCGATTCTACTTTTCCAATTCTCTCAGGATTCAAATAACATTGGCGTCGAAAGAGAACCGAAGAAAAAGCATAACTCAATGTGGTGGGTTATTGGTAACACTGTGAGGTGCTTCCGGGAGGACGTGGGTTCGAATCCCCCGTCCGGTCATTCAGATTTGGGTTTTCGATGCTTCCACAAAATCACGCCAGGCGAAGGCCTGGGCGATATCGTCAAAAAATACCACGGCCGAATTACTTCCCCGTTGCTCACCCCCCGAATCCTTACCGGATCTAACCACCCCGACGTCGACAAGGCATAAAGCCAAAAGCAAACAATAAAAAGATACAAAGCTTAAAAATGTCGCCAAAGTACTGTCAGTTACCAAGCTTAAAGACAAAAGCTATTGATACTCCTCCAAATCATAATTTTTATTAGTAAATTCAGGAGATTGTTTTATCAATGTAAAGGAACATGTTGTGGAAGTAAAGGAATCTAAACACAAACAAAAGTTGAAACTCCGAAATAATATGAGACGGAAACCCAATATTAGCAAACCCAAATTTGACGTCGTTTGTGAATATGACCCAACGAACCAAGGTATCTTCTTTTAAAAACAAAAATCACCTGCAGAGACGCCGACAGGCATTATGCCGAAAATGAATAAAAAGGCTTCATTCATAATTATGTATTCGTCATTATTTTAGAAAATTAATCTTTCTGCGTTTCTACTTCAAAATGCTCTGAAAGCATCTTGAAAATGTTCTATGAGGTATTATTTGCATGATGGCATTAATTCAATAATATTGTGTATTGACTGTGCTTTAAAAAAAAAAAAAAAAAAAAAAACCTCCAAGCATATCTTACGGGAAATTGAACTGCTTCGATCTTTAGATTTAAATATTTTGGTCTGTTCTCTGGTAAAAGAATGGGAAACGTGATTGCAATCACGATGGCTAATACAGATGATAAATCCAAGGTGCTTCAGCTACTTCCGGGAGCGATTTTCCTCAACTTTATTTACCTGCTCTGTGTTTATCCCTGAACGTTGTATCTGACACAGCTCAAGAGAGGAAATCATCATAGGAGAACAGAAAATATATACGTTACGAACGATTTTTCTGAACAATAACATAAAGTAATCTTGTCATAGTTGTTTTCTAAGACGCGGAAATGTTCGATCCACTACAGATTTCAGAATTACGTTTAGTCAGATGTTCCACATAGCAACCACAGGCACGTAGATGTTAGTTTTCAGATAAGTATGATTAACCTTTTATGAATCCATAATATTCGACTTTAAAAAGAAATCACCTATTTCCTCCAATACACACACAAAAGGATTTAGAAATTTCAGCTGCATGTGAAGTTAGCGAACATCGCTAATTGTTTGACTAGCTAATATAAATCTTTTCTCATTGCTGTCTTTCCTAGTATAAACTTTCACGGTAGGCTTCATTGTAGAATAATTATGAAGCAGGCTCAATTCCCTATTCGGGTATCCCGATTTCAGTTTTCCATGGTTTCACAAAATCAGTCGAGACGAACGCTGGGAGGGTTCATTCAAAGGCAATGGCCGAATTCCTTCCCGTTTTTGTCTCCAATCCACTCCCATCTCTAATGACCTAGATGTAAACGAGGCGAAAGCCTTAAGCACAAAACAGAGGCAAGTAACACAAGAACGAATGTGTGGTTTTCAGAGGAGAAATATAAATTCCCCAGTACCATCGATCGGCACTAACATAACCGCAAAAGCTAAAATTGAAATATAGAGCAAATATGATCCTTTGAATTCGAAATGCCGTATTCACAAATATGTGATGCTACACGAAGAGCAGATGTTTCATCGACTTCTGAAGGATTTAATTTGTATAACTCAAAAACATTCTGAGTTGCTAGGTGGGTTTAGGGTTCATAGTCAATTCTTGCTACATGAATTTGCATCGCATCACGTCACCTAGTGTTTAACATCTATTCACTCATCAATATGAAATAATGTGCCAATTATCACTATGTAAAAATCCCAAATTAGCAGTATTCATGTCGGAAAAATTGAATGGTTCCAAAATTTCAATTGCGTATTTATTCGTCAAGACTAATGAATGAAGATGCAATTCTATCTTGGGTACTATGACAAACGATTCGCGAAGTCGTAATACAAGGAAACAGGCATCGTTTGCGTCAGAAGACTTCCTCGTCCTCTGCGCCACTTGTTTTCAAACTACAATCTGCCACAGTGTGTTCCGTTGCAACAACGAAAATGAATCGCTGAAGTGACGCTGATAGGGGGGGGGGGGCAGTACATGAAGAAGGAGCATTCAAACAGTTCAGTAGCTACAACCTTGGGGATGCACAAATCCCACCGTGGCAAGGTGGATACGGAGATATGAAGACGAAAGAAATGTCTCAGAGCGGCCCAACACAGACAGCTGCTCGACGAAAAACAACTGACCAGGATCGAAAAACTGTTAGACTTTGCCGTAACTTCCCCGTTTCTAAGTGCATGGCAGTTGTGGAATAACTTAAGGCTCGACATAAGCACTAAAACAACCACAAGGAGCTTACGAGAAAAAGGTTTGCAAGCCAGACGTGATGCGATTAAGGAGTGAGCTTAATCTTCGCATCTGATAATGCTGCCAGGTGTCCTGATTAATGGAGACATGTCGTCTTCAGTGATGAGAAGGTGTTTACGAAGGATCTGCGGGTAATGTGGTGGTGTACCGCCCACGTGAAGCAAGATTTGACCAACGCTACATTCACCACAGCCGCAGAAGTGGTAGTGCTTCTGTTACCGTCTGGGCGTGGATTTCTGCTGCAGGTTGGGGTGTGCTGTGGGAGGTGGACGGCCGTCTTAATTCCGCAGCCTATATATCTATTTCTGGAGAACGTGATGTTGCCATCTGTGAGGCAGAGATTTCCGGAAGGGCATATCATGTTCCAGCATGACAGGTCACCAGTCCACCAGTCCCGTCTAGATCAGAGGTGGATTCCTCGAACACCCCGAAATGCTGCAAATTGATTGATCACCCAAAAGCG
Organism: Vandiemenella viatica; assembly: GCA_031002005.1. Classification (NCBI taxonomy): domain Eukaryota; kingdom Metazoa; phylum Arthropoda; class Insecta; order Orthoptera; family Morabidae; genus Vandiemenella; species Vandiemenella viatica. The sequence goes on from JARYHS010014745.1 coordinate 4,959, forward strand.
CTGAAACACAGAAAATATTTGGGCAGAAATGGTCAGAATTATAAAAGAAAAGGGGGATATGCCGACGACCCGGTGGCATTTATGAAGCATGGAAAGAACTGGCCGAAAATCGTGGTTTGTGTCACGCCTCGTTTTCTTCCGTCAACAGTAAAATCCGTGTTGTTATCGATGAGGAGCGAGGCTGGACAAGACACTGAAAGCTAACACAGTGTATTTTTTTACTTCTCCATAACTATTCTGCCACACCTCTTTTCCGGCATTCAGCGATCTTATCCCTGTATTACATCCTGATCCGTTTCCAAACATCGTTTTTCCCTTCCTCCTCTGTCCGTCACCAAAGATATCTGAGCAGAGTACAAGAGAAGGAATATCCAAACCGTTCGACGCTGGTGGTTTAGAAGGAAGCCACTGGTAAATAAACACTTCTCGAAATGTTTGTTACATCGGTTACTTCCTCCTTGCCTCTGACCTGCAATTTCTTCGAGTGAATTCTCTTATATAATAACCACATGTAGTGTTAAAGATATCACGTCTTACAAACTCAACTGAAATTAAATACTCCTCCGTGTGTACTAAAGAACTTCACTATAGTCCGTCTACTTTCCAAATTATGTATCTTATTATCCTTAAACTCTTATTAGCACGCAGCCATGTTGCTAGCTGGCACCAAATAAAAAATATTTTTGGCAAGCGGGGTGGATTTTTGAAGGCGGCTTTTGCCTTTTGGTTCAATAACATTGTCTTAAATATTTAATGGCATTCTCGCGATAGCCATTCATCATTCTACGAACTGACGTCTTTCCAAATGTTTTTTTCTCATACAAGTGAAAGAGACACAAGACATACAAAACACTTAATTTAACTCCCATGCCCCAGGCCGGAATCGCACCAGTGACAGACAGTTCTGGTAAAGCTCCAGGACACGGATTCAAATCTTCGTCCATCCATCCGGATTTCGGTCTTGAATGATAAATTGAAATCATCCCGTGAGTGTCGAGATAGTTCCGTAAAAATGCCATGACTGAGTTCCTTTCCGATCGATGTCCCCGTCTTTTTCTCCTCTAATGATTTCTACATCGACCAGACCTAAGGAAAAAACACCATACTGGCGACTCTTCACATGTAGAAGAAGCACTCGAGTCCCTCCGCTACCGTAGGTCGACGGTTGAATGAGATATATCGAATAAGAGATGTAATATTTTATTTGAGAATTTTTTGTGATGAAATCGTGGTGGCAAGTGCTTTTGTTTTAATCCACATTGATATTGGCAACATTTTTTTTAAGTTTTAATTTTTTTTCCTTTTGGCATTACAACACATACATCGAGGTAATTTGAAGCAAGAAAGGACTGGGAAAAAACGGGGATGGATTCGGCCAAGGTCTTTTGAAGGCACCTTGCAGGCATTCCAAGAATTTAATGCAACAGTGAAAATAAGTAAAGAAAACAACAGCTTAAACCTTAAATTAATTCAGTACATAATTTTTAAAATTGTGATACTTATGTTACAGACACTAATATTAAAATTAAAACTGGAGTAAAAAATTGCTATCTTATTGGACTGAATGGTACGCTTGTCTTATAACTTCTGTGTAGTATTCTATATAGGGAGGCTAAAAAGAAATGAACAAGAGGATAAAAAAAAATGCTTCCACAGAGTCTCGTGCCAGCTCCCACGCCTTTTTTACTACTCTGTCGGTTTTCCTCTACGCCACCACCGACGAACGGTTGGATATTCCTTCTTCGATTGAGACTTGTACTCTGCCCAGATATCTTTGGTGACGGGCAGAGAGGAGGAAGGGAAAAAACGATGTTTGGAAACGGATCAGGATGTAATACAGGGATAAGATCGCTGAATGCCGGAAAAGAGGTGTGGCAGAATAGTTATGGAGAAGTAAAAAAATACACTGTGTTAGCTTTCAGTGTCTTGTCCAGCCTCGCTCCTCATCGATAACAACACGGATTTTACTGTTGACGGAAGAAAAAAGAGGCGTGCACATAAACCACGATTTTCGGCCAGTTCTTTCCATGCTTCATAAATGCCACGGGTCGTCGGCACATCCCCCTTTTTTTATAATTCTGACCATTTCTGCCCAAATATTTTCTGTGTTTCAGCGTTTGGGTGATCAATCAATTTGCAGCATTTCGGGGTGTTCGAGGAATCCCTCTGATCTAGACGGGACTGGTGGACTGGTGACTGTCATGCTGGAACATGATATCCCCTTCCGGAAATCTCTGCCTCACAGATGGCAACATCACGTTCTCCAGAAATAGATATATAGGGTGCGGAATTAAGACGGCCGTCCACCTCCCACAGCACACCCCAACCTGAGCAGAAATCCACGCCCAGACGGTAACAGAAGCACTACCACTTCTGCGGCTGTGGTGAATGTAGCGTTGGTCAAATCTTGCTTCACGTGGGCGGTACCCACCACATTACCCGCAGATACCTTCGTAAACACCTTCTCATCACTGAAGACGACATTTCCATTAATCAGGACACCTGGCAGCATTATCAGATGCGAAGATTATGCCACTCCTTAATCGCATCACGTCTGGCTTGCAAACCTTTTTCTCGTAAGCTCCTTGTGGTTGTTTAGTGTTCTTATGTCGAGCCTTAAGTTATTCCACAACTGCCATGCACTTCGAAAACTGGGAGTTACGCAAAGTCTAACAGTTTTTCGATCCTGGTCAGTTGTTGTTTTTTCGTCGAACAGCTGTCTGTGTTGGGCCGCTCTGAGACATTTCTTTCGTCTTCATATCTCCGTATCCACCTTGCCACGGTGGATTTGTGCATCCCAAGGTTGTAGCTACTGAACTGTTTGAATGCTTCTTTCATGTACTGCCCCCCCCCCCCCCTATCAGCGTCACTTCAGCGATTGATTTTCGTTGTTGCAACGGAACACACTGTGGCAGATTGTAGTTTGAAAACAAGTGGCGCAGAGGACGAGGAAGTCTTCTGACGCAAACGACATCTGTTTCCTTGTATTACGACTTCGCGAATCGTTGTCATAGTACCCAAGATAGAATTGCATCTTCATTCATTACTCTTGACGAATAAATACGCAATTGAAATTTTGGAACCATTCAATTTTTCCGACATGAATACTGCTAATTTGGGATTTTTACATAGTGATAATGGCACATTATTTCATGATGAGTGAATAGATGTTAAACACTAGGTGATGTGATGCGATGCAAATTCATGTAGCAAGAATTGACTATGAACCCTAAACCCACCTAGCAACTCAGAATGTTTTTGAGTTATACAAATTAAATCCTTCAGAAGTCGATGAAACATCTGCTCTTCGTGTAGCATCACATATTTGTGAATACGGCATCTCGAATTCAAAGGATCATATTTGCTCTATATTTCAATTTTAGCTTTTGCGCTTATGTTAGTGCCGATCGATGGTACTGGGGAATTTATATTTCTCCTCTGAAAACCACACATTCGTTCTTGTGTTACTTGCCTCTGTTTTGTGCTTAAGGCTTTCGCCTCGTTTACATCTAGGTAGTTAGAGATGGGAGTGGATTGGAGACAAAAACGGGAAGGAATTCGGCCATTGCCTTTGAATGAACCCTCCCAGCGTTCGTCTCGACTGATTTTGTGAAACCATGGAAAACTGAAATCGGGATACCCGAATAGGGAATTGAGCCTGCTTCATAATATTCTAACAATGAAGCCTACCGTGAAAGTTTATACTAGGAAAGACAGCAATGAAAAAAGATTTATATTAGCTAGTCAAACAATTAGCGATGTTCGCTAACTTCACATGCAGCTGAAATTTCTAAATCCTTTTGTGTATGTGTATTGGAGGAAATAGGTGATTTCTTTTTAAAGTTGAATATTATGGATTCATAAAAGGTTAATCATACTTATCTGAAAACTAACATCTACGTGCCTGTGGTTGCTATGTGGAACATCTGACTAAACGTAATTCTGAAATCTGTAGTGGATCGAACATTTCCACGTCTTAGAAAACAACTATGACAAGATTACTTTATGTTATTGTTCAGAAAAAGATCGTTCGTAACGTATATATTATCTGTTCTCCTATGATGATTTCCTCTCTTGAGCTGTGTCAGATACAACGTTCAGGGATAAACACAGAGCAGGTAAATAAATCTGAGGAAAATCGCTCCCGGAAGTAGCTGAAGCACCTTGTATTTATCATCTGTATTAGCCATCGTGATTGCAATCACGTTTCCACATTCTTTTACCAGAGAACAGACCAAAATATTTAAATCTAAAGATCGAAGCAGTTCAATTTTCCGTAAGATATGCTTGGAGATTTTTTTTTTTTTTAAAGCACAGTCAATACACAATATTATTGAATTAATGCCATCATGCAAATAATACCTCATAGAACATTTTCAAGATGCTTTCAGAGCATTTTGAAGTAGAAACGCAGAAAGATTAATTTTCTAAAATAATGACGAATACATAATTATGAATAAAGCGTATTCATTTTCGGCATAATGCCTGTCGGCGTCTCTGCAGGTGATTTTGTTTTTAAAAGAAGATACCTTGGTTCGTTGGGTCATATTCACAAACGACGTCAAATTTTGGTTTTGCTATATTGGTTTCCGTCTCATGTAATTTCGGAGTTTCAACTTTTGTTTGTGTTTAGATTCCTTTACTTCCACAACATGTTCCTTTACATTGATAAAATAATCTCCTGAATTTACTAATAAAAATTATGATTTGGGGGAGTATCAATAGCTTTTGTCTTTAAGCTTGATAACTGACAGTAATTTGGCGACATTTTTAAGCTTTGTATGTTTTTTGTTTTGCTTTTGGTTTTATGCCTTGTCGACGTCGGGGTGGTTAGATCCGGTAAGGACTCGGGGGTGAGCAACGGGAAGTAATTCGGCCGTGGTATTTTTTGACGATATCACCCAGGCATTCGCCTGGAGTGATTTTGGGGAAACCATCGAAAACCCAAATCTGAATGACCGGACGGGGATTCGAACCCACGTCCTCCCGGAAGCCACCTCACAGTGTTACCAATAACCCACCACAATGAGTTATGCTTCTTCTTCTTGTTCTCGTTCGACGCCAATGTGATTTGAATCCTGAGAGTATTGGAAAGTAGAATCGGGAAATAATTTCAGCCACGGCTTTTTGAAGCAACTTTTTCGGTGTTCAGCTGGAGAGATTTACGGAAACCATGCCAAACTGAAATTGGATGTCCTACGGGGCTTGAATCCGCGTTCTGCCGAATGCCAGGCAAAATTGTTAACCATAACCCATCTGGTTTGGAAGGGAAGATGTATCAAGGCTAGGGAGAAACAAAGGAAGGCATGAAAGGATTCCCACTTCCATTTTTTCAGCTTTAAAACCTGAAACCGCTTATTTACTGTTATTAATTATTATTATTACCACTGAAATTGTAACTACTGCGATCAAGTTAAACTTACCTTCTAAAAATGATATGGTGAAAACGAAATTAAGGTGTTCTTATTCCGAACTACTGAAGTATGTGGAAATAACTACATAATTTATATTTCGTGATTTAGTTCACCATCTGAGTACTTTCGCAAATACACTTTCTACTTACGCTTGTCACACAGTTCGATAACGCTGCAGCGCTATCGAACTGTGTGACAAAATCCATTCAAGCTCTGTTATTGGTTTTACAAATTGTTATCCGTGAGTAATTTAGCGATTCGTTTTAATCATGTAATTTCGTTTGCTAGCGAATTGTCAACTGTATTAAAAAAAATACGGAGTGGCTACCAAAATTTCTAAAAAAGCGGTATCATTCCTCTATATCAATCGATTTAATTAATTCAATAGTTATTATGATTAAAATAGTGATATTCGTGATTATTTTAACTGTAGAACTCCGAACTTAGCCTCTGAGCGTTTGCGAGTCTCTCGCGCGCGAGCTCATTTTTTTTAGTCTTGGATAAAGCGCTGGACATGAGAGGTCTATTTTATCATGAATTTAGTGTACCACCTACCAGTTATGCTGTCCCATGTGGCAGTCGTGTCTAGAACGAAGCATAATCGAAAGGCGAGGGGTCTCGCGAATTATGTCCCCGACTGTACATGCGTACCACTAGCCGTCCTGACGGCGCTTTTATTATATTGCTTGCTTACAGCTTTACGTATCATCGACGTCATTACAGGCGGGAAAGCAGTTTTAAATTGTTCGCTAATGATGCGGTCATTTGTAGCGAAGTAAGGAGCTAGTCCGATTGCTTAGAAATTCAGCGCGATCTGGATGCTACTTCGGCAAGGTGCGACGAATGCCAACTTCCACTAAATTGTAAAAAGTGCCAGGTAATGTGCATAACTAACAAAATAATCCAATTGTTTAGAAATACAAAGTAAACAGCTAAGTTATTGATATGGTCGATTCTGTGAAACATACAAAGGAACATGAAATGGAACTTACACATTAATTCGTTAGTAGGTAGAGCTACTTCTAGGCTACGATTCCTAGGTCAAGTCTTGAAAAATTGTAATGAACAAACAAAGGAGATAGCGTACAATTCTCTTGTGCGTCCACATTTGGACTACTGTTGTGCCGTTTGGGATCCGTTTCGTAAGGGGTTGATTGACAGTATAGAGAAAGTACAGAGAAGAGCCGCTCGATTCGTGACCGCTTGCTACAGTCCTTATGAAAGCGTCACAGAACTGATTAGTAGACTGGGCTGGGAGTCTCTGGTAGATAGACGCCGCACGTTTCGTTTAAACTGATTGGTAAACATGTGTATTCCCACTTTCACTTACGAGTGAGGTGAAATACTTCGTGTACCAACCTATTTGAGTCGCAAGGACAGGAAAGATAAGATTAAAAAGATAAGGTGCCGCACTGATGCTTATATGAATTTATTTTTCCCTCGTACCATTAGGGATTGTAGTGCACAGCGAAGAGATTGGTTTTGGTGCTGAGCACCCTCTGCCACCCACAATTTTGTGAATTGCAGAGTATATATGTAGATGTAGATGAAGGGACTGGGGACAAGGATTAGGAAGGAATTCTGCCATAGCCTTTTGAATAAGGCATCCCACCATTCGCTTGAAATTATTTGGGGAAAGCATGGAAAACCCAAATCTGGATGTTCGGACGGGGATTTGAACCGCCGTCCTCCTCCGCCAACATCTGAATGCTGGGACGGCCCCTAATTTGTGCCTCATAAACTACACATTTCAAAAATTCATTTATCACACACAGAACATTCGTGGTTATTATAAATGATTGAATCTATGTCACAAATGTACTGAAGCTATATTATTTTACATGTTGTACGAAACATTACAGGCTATAAAGTTTTGCGGCTGCGTTTCAAGAGCACCTACGTGAGTAGTGAGGTTGAGATCGCTGATCAGCAATTCTTATCGTGACCTTCACGCTCTCCCGACCAAACCCAATGCGATTTTTTGGGTGGGATTATGTGAAAGATTCAGTTTTTAAGCCTCCTCTAGCAACAAACCTACCAGAACTGTGAGCTGGCATCAACAGCGCTTTTGAACAGGTAGATAGGGACATGTTGCATGGAGTGTGGCAAGTACTTGATATCTGCAGAATCCATAAGCGGCACATATAGATCACTTGTAATATGCCAAAAAAACTGTTTGAAATTGTGTATATCACTTTATAGCTTTGTGACAGTATGTCAAATAATATAGCTACAGTATATTTGCGAAATCACTTTTAGTCATTTATAACAACCCTGTAGTTACACGTTTCGTTGACAGATGGCGAGGCATCATCCTTCCATTTTTCAGTGATCAGCCAAAACATTATGACCACCTACTTACTACCATATTGGTTCACCTTTCGAACAGCGATTCGGCGTAGCATGGATTCTACAAGTCCTTGGTAGGCTTACAGAGGTATCTGACACCAGATTTCTACGCACAGATCATGAAATTCCCTTAAATTATGGGCCAGAGGATTAATGGACGTGTCACCTGGGAACTAGCATCTCGGAAACGGAGAGACTGGTCGGCTGTTCGCGTGCCACTGTAGTGAGCATCTGGTGAAAGTGTTTGAAGGACGGTGAAACCACGAGTAGGCTACAATGTCGTGGACACCCACGTCAATCACAGAACGAGGAGGTCGGAGGTTTGCCCGCTCTGTGAACCAGGATATGGGATGATCTGTGGCAGAATCGTGATTCTTGTGCTCTGAAACACTTCTGGAAGTACCAGAGTTGCGCTCTTCCGTCAGATCTTCCCTTTTCTGCTTTACAGAGCGGGCAAGCCACTACATTGTCGCCTACTCGTGGTTTCACCGTCCTTCAAACACTTTCCTTAAATGCTCACTACAGAAGCACATGAACAGCCGACCAGTCTCTCCGTTTCAGAGATGATCGTTCCCAGATGCAGGGCCGACAAACCACTGGAGCATAATTTAAGTGAATTTCTGCCTGTGCGTAGAAATCTGGTGTCAGATACCTCTGGTAGCCTACCGAAGACTCGTAGAATCCATGCTACGCTGAATCGCAGCTGTATTGCGTTCAAAAGGTGCTCAATAAGCTGGTAATTATGTGGTCATATTGTTTTGGCTGATCGGTGTATGTGAAAAGTAACGGGATACTACCACTTTAAATTTTACCTAGTAGTCCAGACGAGAGCATGGAGGGCAGCCATGTGAAAACATACCTGGTGATGGATGGTGAAGATGAAAGTGAAGTGGTACTCAGAAAAAGTCAAAACTACGAATTGCTAAATAGTTACTCAGTTGCTGGTAGTGAAGAAGTGACGCCGACAATCCGGCCAATCAGAAGTGTAATGCTCACTGGCTGCCGTGGCTCAGCAAGCAGGCAGGACGGGTGGGAATATTCAACCTGCGGATTTCGACCGTTAGTCTGGCAGATTTGGATTCAGTCTCGGGACATGGCAAGTCGCTTTGCTGGGAACGTGATGTCGTAGTATGTTACGCCCTGAGTAACTTGGGAGATCACATTTATCAGGTATTAGTGGCTCTTGGGTTCGACGCCTCTTCGCAAACGAGAGCTACGTGGTCATCAGACGACTTCCTCCTATCAATGCAGAGATCGAGGTGTTTCCTGATCTACAACTACCTGCAGTGGATGCGCTCCATTGCATGCCGGCACACGAAATATGACCCAGTAACCTTCCTGTTCACTTATGCCAAAAAGATTTGTCTCGAGCTCTATAAATTCATGACGAATATGAGCAGCAAAGAGAATTTTGTTTGCTACTTCTTTTCAATTTTACTGTGAATTTTTTTAACTTATGGCTTTACGCCTCGTCGACATCGAGATCATTATAGGCGGGATGGGACTGGGGACAAGCAACGGGAAGGAATTCGACCATGTTGTCTTGAAGGAAGAATCCCAGCAGTCGCCTTGAGTGATTTGGGGAAACCGCGGAAAACCCAAATCTGGATGCCCGGACGGGGATTCGAACCTGTGTCCTCCGCAATGCGAGACCAGAGCGTTAACCACACGCGGTTTTACTGTGAAATAAACAATCTAATTTGCCTTAACTTTATCCATAACAAAATGGATTAGTGAAAGTCTGCAACTGTTTCAAATTGAGGGTAAACAAATTAAAATCTGCGACACAGTTACTTTTGTTGCTTTAATTTATTTTGTGCATGACGCGTTTCGGGAATTTATTCCCATTTTCAAACGCACTATAAGTAGGCTTACATGTTTTTAGTTATAGAAATATGAGGAGTCGTTGTGTTTGTTTCTGCTGGACGTTTGTACAGTTTTCATGTGATTTCTGGAAAAGAATTTTGGGATGCTGTACTATGGTATAAAGACTATGTAATAAAACATGAATGGAAACATTTTTCTTATCACTTACGTTTTTGATGGTTTCTGACGAAAATGGCAACACAGAAACACACACAAATACATCCTTAAATTACACAAACGTTATTGGATGATGAACACAGATTGAAAGTTTGTGTATTGTACACAAGGCAAAAATGATTTAAAGAATTAACATTTATACAATTCAAAGATGATATGCTTGAAGCCTAGACATAATAAAGGATATTATTATTACATAAAAGAGTTTTGTATATGATTTAGAAATGTGCTTAATATTAATAATTACATAAGAGTTAGGATTTAGCGGATGATACATAATTTATAATAAGGCATCAAAACATTTAAAAAAGGTTACAGATTCACTATCTAACTTTTCATTTAATATTGTATCCTTAGATGATTTATGATTTAAATAAATTTCGAATTCTTCCATTAAGTCCATATGGTGGCTTTTATTTATGTGGTGGAGTACCTTCAAATCTTTGTTAATGTCATTGAAGGGGTGGCTGGTGTTGTGTATATGTGTGGCTATTGCTGATTTTGTGTGTTGTCCCTTTTTGAAGGCATTGATGTGCTCTAAGTATCTTGTATGGAAATTTCTGCCAGTTTGACCTATATAGAATTTTGAGCATTGGTTACATGTTATTTTGTAAATGCCTGATTCTAGCATTGGGTCTGCGTTAGTGTTAATATTGTGTCTTAATTTTTGTTGTAATTTGTTTTTGGTTCTGAAACCTATTTTAATTTTGTGTGATTTAAGCACATTAGCAATTGTTTGGGATATTTTGCCTACATAAGGGATGCTGGAAACAAATTTTTCTGGTTGTTTTGCATCTTTAATGAAATTGGTATTCTTATTTTGTTTATTTTCATTTCAATTTTGTCTATCATCTGGCTGGGGTATTGATTAGCTACAGCAATTTGTTTTATTATATCAAGCTCGTAATCATGGTTGGCTTTGTTTAAGGGGATATTATTGGCCCTGTGCACCATGGACCTGTAGGCTGCCTGTTTATGTGCATTGGGGTGGCAAGATGCTGATGGTATGGTGCAATCAGTCATTGTATTTTTTCTATAGATAGTGAAGTTGTCTATAGAAAAAATACAATGACTGATTGCACCATACCATCAGCATCTTGCCACCCCAATGCACATAAACAGGCAGCCTACAGGTCCATGGTGCACAGGGCCAATAATATCCCCTTAAACAAAGCCAACCATGATTACGAGCTTGATATAATAAAACAAATTGCTGTAGCTAATCAATACCCCAGCCATATGATAGACAAAATTGAAATGAAAATAAACAAAATAAGAATACCAATTTCATTAAAGATGCAAAACAACCAGAAAAATTTGTTTCCAGCATCCCTTATGTAGGCAAAATATCCCAAACAATTGCTAATGTGCTTAAATCACACAAAATTAAAATAGGTTTCAGAACCAAAAACAAATTACAACAAAAATTAAGACACAATATTAACACTAACGCAGACCCAATGCTAGAATCAGGCATTTACAAAATAACATGTAACCAATGCTCAAAATTCTATATAGGTCAAACTGGCAGAAATTTCCATACAAGATACTTAGAGCACATCAATGCCTTCAAAAAGGGACAACACACAAAATCAGCAATAGCCACACATATACACAACACCAGCCACCCCTTCAATGACATTAACAAAGATTTGAAGGTACTCCACCACATAAATAAAAGCCACCATATGGACTTAATGGAAGAATTCGAAATTTATTTAAATCATAAATCATCTAAGGATACAATATTAAATGAAAAGTTAGATAGTGAATCTGTAACCTTTTTTAAATGTTTTGACGCCTTATTATAAATTATGTATCATCCGCTAAATCCTAACTCTTTGTAATTATTAATATTAAGCACATTTCTAAATCATATACAAAACTCTTTTTAAATGTAATAATAATATCCTTTATTATGTCTAGGCTTCAAGCATATCATCTTTGAATTGTATAAATGTTAATTCTTTAAATCATCTTTGCCTTGTGTACAATACACAAACTTTCAATCTGTGTTCATCATCCATAACGTTTGTGTAATTTAAGGATGTATTTGTGTGTGTTTCTGTGTTGCCATTTTCGTCAGAAACCATCAAAAACGTAAGTGATAAGAAAAATGTTTCCATTCATGTTTTATTACATAGTCTTTATACCATAGTACAGCATCACAAAATTCTTTTCCAGAAATCCATGAAAACTGTACAAACGTCCAGCAGAAACAAACACAACGACTCCTCATATTTCTATAACTAAAAACATGTAAACCTACTTATAGTGCGTTTGAAAATGGGAATAAATTCCCGAAACGCGTCATGCACAAAATAAATTAAAGCAACAAAAGTAACTGTGTCGCAGATTTTCATTTGTTTACCCTCAATCTAATTTGCATTCAGGTTTGGGAAGGTGTTAATTGTAATAACTTCGTTTACAGATAAGATTCATTGAGGTTTAATTCTTTGTAGTAATACTGTCCCAACCATCTCTCCAGTTGTTCACTTTCTTCTTATAATTATGGATATTTAATTATTTTTGTTAATCTTTGAAAAATAGACAAGACGTCCAGCCATCAAACTGATTATTATTATTAATTTGGTAGACACATTTTTGCCCTCCACCTTGTTATGTGGTTGGATCTAATTTTCAGGCAGCGTAGCAGAGGTAGTGATGCGCGATTCCTAATCAACCGCAGTGTGTATGGATACTACACAGATGACGATGGGGACGTTAAGCTTGACAGATTACTGAGTAGGCCTAAAGGGGTCGGTACCGGGATTAACACGGCGCACTGGGGAAGGCAATGGTAAACCTCCCCACGGAGGGTAATCACTTTCACTCGGACACGGGTATCATATTTTGTGAATGTTTCTAAAATAGATTCATGTCGTCCAACGTTCGTATTCATTATTATTACTGACAGCGGGTGTTCTGCCATGTGCGACTTCTCAACAACAGCTCTGTTGAAGATGACACTGCGACAGAAAGTCACAGTCGGTCGAGGAACGTCCGAGAAGAATTTTTGTCACCTTTACTCCGGGAAAGAGGAACGATATTTAATTATTCTTAATTTTG
>JARYHS010014746.1:0-12624 GCA_031002005.1 Vandiemenella viatica
AGAAGGATCTAGAATGGTTGGAGGACCATTCACGAATTCAGCTATCATGTTGAGTGCTCCTGAGCAGCACCCGGGAGACTGGAACTGGAGAGTGATGATGATGAATCCGAAAGAAATTATTTTAATACTTCTCTTGCTTCATGTTCTTTTACTTCAAAACCTCCGTCGATTAAGTTATCACCTATAACTTCTGAATTATATTCAACACAACTTTATTTCATAACTTCGCGTACCTTATAACAAATTGGGCTATTCAAGTTTTTCTTTTTTATAGTTCAACTAATTATTTTATACTAATAACTTACGTAGATTCCACCCATATTACCGCCATATTCTCAAATCATTCTATTAAATTCTTTTTTCTGTTTCCATATATTCTCCTTTCTCAGCTCCAATGTGACCGCTTAATCTTTCTACAGACACAAAAATCATTACTATTAGATTTTAACAATTTTTGGTACAAACAGACACATACATTATTTAATATTTATAATCGTTAGTACATTGGTGTGACGTTTTGCCGTTAAAACTATTAAAAGTGAAATGTGTATTGAAAAGACTATTGAAGGTTCAGTATCTCTGATTTAGGCGGACGCTGGTAGGAGATTTAAAGTTTATGATATTTTTGTCACATTTTTAATAAGTTACTAAAATATATTTCTAATGATAAATACTAATCGTTGAATAATATGTGACGAATATCAATTTTTATCTCAAGATATTCACGGTAAGCATTTGCTTCGCACAATTTATTTTTATATAGACGCCAGTTATATTAATGCAAGTTTATTGCCTTCTTCGCTAATAAGATTGCCCATACAACGGACTGACTACATTTTCAACTCATCTAATAATCGTTACATCAGCATTACATCTGGATTAAAAGCCCTCGTTTCCTTGGCACACATCACGACTCCCATCATGTTGGTTTCTATTTCATTCCCCTTCACACAAATTAAAGCGTGTTTTGGTTCACGCTTTTCTCTTGACCCAAAGTATGATTGCGTTCTACTTGTAATGGGAAACGGAATTGGCTGCAGCAAAATCCTTGAGTCGTGAACTGAGCGCAGGTAATAATTAGTGTGAGAAACAGCGTTCCGTGTTTATGATCGCATTCACAGGAGCACATTTCAGAATTATTTCAAGTGAATTAACAAAACCCATTTTTTTTACCGCGCCATGTCTGTATATCCAATTCCTTAAACACAATGTTTCAATGGAGATTATTAATTATGTATATTCGAACAGACCATTGAAAAAATAGAGACAGGTAGAATCCGTTAATTTCATCAAACTTCTAAGAACTGCATTATATTTTAGATTGGTATATTTTCACTTTGCCTTTTTTTCTTTTGTTAAAAGGACTTTGATTCTTTTAAACAAAGTTGGCGTCAATATAAATTTCCTGTTAATTAGTTTTGTTTATAATATATAAATGATACATGATGTAGTTGCTGGTCCTCGATCACTACAGAAAAAAAAATTACAAGTGCTCTCAAGAGCACAGCGAAATTTTTATTCGAAGGCTGGCACACCTGCATGGAGGGGGTTCGTAACAGTCAAACCGAGCCCCATTCCAATTTAGTCCGTTGAGAAATGTCGTCAGAGAAGGAGCTTCTGTCAACCTCCGCAGGGGCGTTCGCTCCTCCTACCGCCGATGTGAGATTCGCTCGGTCTTCAAATTCCTCACTTTGCGGAAGAATCCGCGGCCGAAATTCCTTCGTCAGCTTGTAGAAACCTACGGGCCTGAGGTAATGTCACGTCAGCACGTTTGCAAGTGGCTTAGCTTGTTTAAGGAAGGTCGCACTGACAGACATGACGAAGAAAGGAGTGGGAGGCCGTCTCTCGTTTCAGAAGAGCTTCTGAAGGAAATTGACGAAACAATTCGCAGTGATCGTCGTGTGACTATTGACAGCCTTCATGAAATGTTCCCACACATATCTCGTAGTCTCATTAGTGAAATTGTCTCAGAAAGGCTTCATTATAGCAAATTGAGTGCAAGATGGGTGACAAAACTGTTGACTCCGGATCATCGCCAAAATCGCGTTTTGGCCGCACGTGGATTTCTTGAAAATTATGAAACGGACAGTGAGGCATTTCTTGACTCAGTTGTCACTGGCGATGAAACTTGGGTATGTCACTATACTCCCGAGTCCAATAGGCAGTTCCAACAATGACTTCATACCCATTCCCTAACGGCCAAAATGTTCAAAGTGCACTTGTCAGAGCGAAGATTATGGCATCCGTTTTTGGGTGTTCTTTAGTGGATTTCATGGGCAAAGGGACCACCATCAATGCTGTCGCTTATTGAAAGACCGTAAATATATTAAAATAAGAAGATTAAAAAAAAAAATGAGAGGAATGCTGACTCGTGGTGTGTCCCTCCTTCACGACAATGCAAGTCCCTACATGGCTCGTGTCACCCAGGACCTAGTATCCTTTGGATGGCATGTTGTGACCCACCCACCCCATTCCCCGGACTCGCGCCCTCGGAACATCATCTTTTCACCAAATAAAAGAGATTTTGGGCGGGAAACGTTTTTCCAACGATCATGAAGTGAAAGAGACAGTGGAAAAATGGCCTTTGGAGATGGAGCGAAGCGTTTATGAGGAGGGTATACAAAAACTGGTGACCAGGCTGAAGAAGTTTGTCGAACGTGATGCTGATTATGTGGAGAAATAAAGGCATGTTTTGTAACATACTCTGTAAATTTGGTTGAAATATATTCATTTTTCGATTTTCAACAGGATTTGTAACCTTATTTTCTGGATATCCCTCGTAGTTAAAATATTAACGTTTTTTAAGCCCTTCGAAAGCGAAAAAACAAATAGAATCTTGATACACCAATCACAATTTTAAATCATTGCCAAAAAAGTTTAATTTTTATTGCTGAAATACATCAGGAAGTAGTAGTATACGCTTTTATTCTGTAGGGAAATTTTTCTTTCAATTTTGAAATAATTTCAACCTTTCATCCCTATACTTACCTTAGACTTTAAGAATAACAGAAGTCACGCAGCTAGCACTTTCAACCCAAGCAGAAATAAGGCAAAGGTATTGCTTATTACCGCAGCCGTATCATATTATCTAACGTTAGAAAAACATCAGTGCATAATTCTTGACTCTGTTACAGAATAGCGCCAGAGCATGGTGTGAGCTAGGAAAACCATATCATTTATAAACAAGTAGTTAACTCGTTGTCTATCTGCAACTTTTGACAGAACTTTCGTCAATAATTTAGTACATGCCTTTGATCACGTCCATCGATGCGTAACGGAGGCGCAGGAAAAAATTGGACACTAAACCCATATATTAAGTCCAGTGTCATAATGTAGCAAATTCCTTATTTTGAAACATCGTCGTCGATACAAGTTTTATTCTACTAAGAAGTTACTTTTGTGTCTCGACTATGAGGACTATTCACGGGAGGATGAACTCACAATCAGAAGCCATACCGTGGTAGTAACGTAACTTACACATATTATGAGGCAGTCCCTCAATTTTCGTTCCTTCTTATACACGTATCACTGTCTGAGATATTATTATTAAAAGAACGTTAGCGAATCTGTGAATGAAATTGGTTATTGCAGATCAAGAAATACCGAACTGTATACCTCTTTGGAAGCTGAATTTTCGTAAATGTGGTTTGTAATAGATATACAGAATAAATTTAAGCGTGATTTGATGGTGCGTATTGCTATAAATCCGCAAACCACCCATGCAACCCTATGAGGGTTGTAGGGTACGGTAGCCCTCCATCCATGGAGAAGGTTTCGGTTTTGAACTGCAGGGATTGGATTCAGAGATACGAGTGTCATAGAAGGCCATCACAGAATTCAACTTTTTATGGGAAGTCGGTGGAGCAGTTGTGACTCGAGTGCCGAAGTGGCCGAGACAGCCTAGAATGTTCAAGAATGTGTCAGAATATTTGAAAATGTTCTAGAATGTTGCAGAATATTGTACAATGTTCCAGGATGCTCTGGAATGTTCCACACTGTTTTGTACCATCGAAGGGACTATCTGTTCCTGATAATTCAAGAACGTTCTAGAATGATCTAGAAACCGCAAATGGAAGTCAAGATTCACCTGCAGCATTCTCAAATGTATTATTATGTTGTTGTAGGAATACGTTCATCTCAGAAGAGTATATATTAGCGATAGTGAGACGCAGGCTTCAGTATACTTTTGGAAATCAGTTAGAATAGATCGAGGAAAAGTGAAAGTGTTAGAAAGTGAAATAACTTTCAGTGAGAATTATTGAGGTATTAATTTAGAAGAATCGTGCTTTTCTTACGGTTGGTTATATGTACCAAGCTTTAGTGTGGGAAATATGAAGAATTTATATATATATATATATATATATATATATATATATATATATATATACCGACCAAATAATTTTAAATGTTGTTCAGAAGCATATATTCTAATTGAATAAGTTAATTAAGTATGAAATAAAGTTAAAAACAAAATTAAATAAAAATCAGGATTTTATTCCACTAAAAGAAATAGAACTGTATTGATAATATGACGATTTAGTCTTGTTTTATAATTTATGAATTTAAAGGTTCATTTTTAATGCACTGTTGATAGTAGCTGGCTTGCTTTCTCCGAGCTAGTAAAAAATAAAGTATTTATTCGTCTCTAATTTATTTCTAATATCGACTATCGCTTCTTCATTTAAATTATAAGGCCACATTATAAAACGTGTGTATATTATTTCAAACTTCTTGCTTAGTATCTCATAAATTTGAGATTAGATGTACCGTTAGCTTGCAAGTGCCTGGTTGTGATATAAATGAAAAATGTTGCATAATGGCTATACCAATTTCGTTTTTAATACACGTTATGTTTATGATCCCCATAGAGAAATGAAACACCACTGTTATGCCACTCCTAGCAAAACAACCGTAAAATGTAAGCAGAGAGAGGTAAAAACGTTTTTAGAGACCACAAAATTATGAAACAGATAAAAAAATAAATGTTGGTCTAAGACCGTTGTTTTCTTCTTATATCACTTCTCATATAATAGGAGAAGGCAATAATACTTTTATGTTATCACTTTAAGGGTAGCGTCAGATTTTCTTTATGTAGGGCATTGAAATAGCGAGCACACAAACTTGTTGCGGGAGTACCATAAACCGTTCCACGAATCTTAAATACTTCACGCGAATAACTCCATTAGTTCCGTCTCATGGCGCCAGCACGCTGCTCTGATCATAATAATTTCAGTCCTTTCTTCCTGCATTCCTAGCCTTCAAAGAGCAGTAGTATATTAGTCTGCTCAATCTATGAATATCTTTTTTCGGGCTTATCGAAAGAAAAAGCAGCTTATATTCAGCTACAAAATCTGGCACATGTCCGTTGTGCAGCAGCCAAGTTTGTGACCTTTAAACCTGAACAGGTGGAGGTCAGCCACAAGTAGATTCTACTACCCGGAACGGCACCTTCCATTGTGCACTAAAGGAGCTTTGTCGGATTCAAAAATTAGCTAGTTATAGCAGTAGAGTTCATCGCCTCGTCAAATTTTAGAAAATTGGCAGTTTTTGTACGATGGTTTACTTCCTATGCATTTTTCACTATTAGGACTAATTCAAATCATGTCCTATTACTCATTGTGCAATTATGAAACTTAAAGAAATTAAAATCTGGCAGTTTTATTGCGTATTTTTTAGAATATGAAAACTGGATTACATCCAGTATTTTGATTAATTCCAGACTGTAAAAAAACATACTGAGAAATGCTACTGTGTTTTGCCTAAACAAGGGAATTTATTTAAGTAAATCCGTTCGAAATTACGCATATAATATGGATAAAAAAATTTCGATCCCAGATTGATATTTGCAACCGGTAAGTTATTGCTACATCATTTTCGTAAATAGGTTCTCCACGGTATTACGACAAGGAAATAAAAATAATTTAATATCATTCACAGTTTCGTAAGACACTTTAAAGGGGTTTTCTTTTGATTTCAGAAGTTGTAAATTAAACGTTATGTTATTGCCGCAACACACAAACTGTGTCGAATTTGTAATGGAAGTAATAGCACAAAATATTCGCATGAGGGTATGTGTTGTCTGGAATTGTTCTTGCGATATATGGGCGTCCAAAGTTCATACTGAAATTGCGAATGACAATAATGGATACAACTGTTAGCGTAACTACAGATCACCGAGCGGGGCGGTGTAACGGTTAGCGTTCTCGCCTCGCATTCGGGAGGACGGCGGTTCGAATCCCCGTCCGGGCATCCAGATTTGGGTTTTTCATGGTTTCCCCAAATCACTCCAGGCAAATGCCGGGATGCTTCCTTCAAAAGGCCATGGCCGAATTCCTTCCCATTCCTTGCCCCATCCTTGCCCCCCATCCTTTCCCGTCTCTAAAGACCTCGATGTTAAAAAGAGACGTAAAGCAGTTACAAAAATAAAAATAAAAAAAAATTAAAAAAACGTAACTACAGCATTAATTTTAAACAACCAATAAAACATCGCGCTAAGAAAGACACTGGTTTATGTTGCTCCTCATTGTCTCATCACTAGGCTTCAAGGAATTCACACAGAAATTTGTAACAACTATACTGAGAAACGCTGAACGTGACCATAGATGCTGATCACGCCAGTTTTATTGGAAATTAATGTGCTGATATATAAGGTGCACCGAGAATCTTTCATTTGTTGTGACAGGAAGAACTGAATATTCAGCTAAGGAATTACCATAAAGTGAAATTAATTCTATCATCGTGATACTCTTAAATCGTATCATTCTAGGGCTGGATAAAGAGTGAGAGCGTTCAGTTTCGTTTCTCCGTGTGTCTAGCAGGCGTTTTTGTTGTTCGTACAGTTGACTATAAAATTAACTTACAAGAAGATGAAAGAAGGGATGGAGCGAAATCCACATCTTCGAGAAAACACCAAGAGACCGCTGAACTGATAGAAAAATCAATGACAACATCGTTTTGTATGCTGCCGTGCCTCTATACGCTCTGCACAGAAGATTGGAATCCGATTATTAAAAATTGTGTACCACCCTTCCCTCCCACCCTGCTAGCCAAGTTCCAAATGAGAAACTTTCTTCCATCACTGGAGTTGGAACCAACTAATCCCGTATCAGATGACTTTACAGTATATTAGTGACTTGGGATACCAGATGACTCAGAGATTGTGTAGCCTCTGAAATTTCCAGAAAAATGACCATAATAATTTGCTTTGTCAGTCACAGTCGGCTCAAGTCAGCTAACGTGCATTAAATATAGAAGTGCCCTTCGCGAGTCAATCACAGTAGGTATCCTGGTATACCATAAAATTCTACTGGTTCCACCTGTTGAAGACAGAAGAGGATGTCGGACTGCAGGCGCCATGAGACGACTAAACACCCGTCTAGACAATGGAACAGCATTCCGCCGGAGAACACTCAATTCTGGCAGTTCATTAAATACCAATTGTTATTAAATAACGCTCATAACCATAATACTGACTTAATTTGTTACATGTTTTTAGTTTACTGTTACAGCGATATACCTGGACAAGATTATAAAAAAGTTTTACATGGACTGAATATAAACAAACTAAAGCAACTAACAATTAATATGGCCATTTAAACGGAAACATCTGCTTTCCTTTCAGTGTTTTGTCAATTCATTTCTTCGCGGATGTTTTTACCAAATAGAACTGAGGCTAAATAATACTCATATCCTCGTCTATGTATTAATATCTCTGACCGTTGTTAATCCAGCTACACAGGTCGGATGCGTGACCTCACAGTATAACGGACATGACTACACAATAAACCAATCTTAGAATTTTATTAGTATAAACTAGTCCAAAGCCCGTCAAAAATTACGGGTTTAACGGAGTGTTGTGGTAATTTATTTCTCTGCAGTTGCTTAACTAAATAGAATTGTTATAAATAAAGCTAATTGTAATTTATCGTCCCTTGTGCTGTAGCCAAAAGCTTCAGTTGTCAACTCGGTCGAAGTTGGATTTCAGCCTAACCACAACTCCGCTATTATTGCCGCTAGAAAAAAGTAAAGCTTCAATCACACGCGAATTAATACATTCCCTGTATCGCATGTCAGTGCCATCATGCATCGCGTTATAAACTTGATCCAAAATCTTCACAGCCTCTTACCCCTTTCTTTCTTAATTACTTGTGATGAAGATCAATGTTTACTGGCTGATACAGTTTACATCGGCTGAAATAAAGTAAAAAAGTGAAAACGAAGGATGCTAAAAATAAATCTTAACAACTTACGTTAGCCATGAAATATCGCGACCAATTTGTAACTTCTTTTCATTCAAACCATGTAACAATTTCAGTTAAAAAAAAAAAAAAAAAAAAAAAAACTGATAATTAATATGCCAATTTAAACTAAATACGTACTTTTCTTTCAGTGTTCTGACAATTCATGTTTTAGCAATTGCTTAGCTAAATAGAATTGTTATAAAGTAAAAGATTCAATGTAATTCCTCGTTCCTTGCGCTGCAGCAAAAAGTCTCCGTTTCCATTCGGGTCGATATTACATACTAAGCCAAACTTCCCGCCAGAAAAACAATACTTCAATCTCACGCATATTAATACATGTACTGTATCGCATTTTTAGTTGCAATAATGTATCGCGATATAAATTTGATCAAAAATTTTCTAAGGTTTTTACAACTTTCTATTTTGATATCCATGATTCAGACCGATCATACAAAGTTTGAATGGCTAAAACATTTGCTTGTTACTGAAATAATAGCCACACTAATATTACTCAGTGAAAGCCAAGGAAATTAAAATAAGTCTTATAAACTTACATTATGAAACGTACTTTTTGTTTTAATTGTAGTATAGGCTGCACAGATCCCGATCAGTGTGCAACTATTTCCATTCAAACGATTTAATAATTTCAATAATAGGACACATTTTTAATTATTTAGAAAAAAAACTAAATTATTCATGCCCTCTGTTATAACGTCAAATGCCAGTTTTAATTCTGACCCATGCTAAGAAAGTCTAATCAAAACTTTCGCTGACATTGATGTTCGAATCTTAAAGCTTTTATATTACATATCTATGAGCAGAGAATTTAAGAAATACTTCTATATTTCAAAAGAATATTACGTAAATATTGATATGTCGATTTAAACGCAATACATACTTTTATTTAAGTGTTCTGACAGTTAATTTATTGGCGGATACTTAGACATGTTATTAAATATTGTGAATAACCAAGAACAATGGCGTAAAGCGCGACGTAATAGATGACCAAGAGATGTTTATCATAAGTAAAGATTGTATAGGGTAGTTCGTGTAGCCCCGGACATTTAAAATTAATTGCAAATTAATGAAATAAACACATTTTATGTCTTTATTTTAATCTTAAAATTAAACTGGGAACTTCTGCAGTCAAATTAATTAGAAATTAGTAATCATAACATTTTTGCTACAAATTAAATTGAAAACACTTTCGCCTTAATTTTTTGGCAACACAGAAGTTGTCGGGTAGCTCTGTACACAGTAATAAATGGTGGCTTCAACGTTTTTTGGCCTTACAAAAATCATAATAACAATGAATATCCGAAGAATCTGCATAAACACAATCTTCATGAGCCCTGTCTTTGCTTCATAGCACTGAATACATTCTTCTTCCAAAATTTCTCCACGTACGGTATGTATAACTTGATTTGCCTAGGAAATACTTTTCTTTGTATTCAACTTTATAGCGCATTTTCCTTTTTATTTTTTCGCGTCACCATTTTTAATGCTTTTACATTTTTGCGCGTCCTCCCCACATTTTTAATTGGTGAAGATATTAAAAACTCGTCACTTTTTATTTTTAGAGCCCGTGTTACTATGCGTTTATTTGTCGCGTCGTATTCAATAATTTCCAACGAATTTTGACAGGAGTCACTGAAACCTTCTGCCTGGAACAAAGCACACACTAGTGTGGAACTCACTGGTCGCCCAGGCCGCAGCTCAGTTGCATCCCTTTTTTCACTACTGGGTGCCAATTTACAGTAAAGTTTCACCGACGCAACGTGGTTGGCTTGTTAGAATTTTAAATGTTCGGGGTTACCCACCATCCGAGATTACCCTACCTTCCTCTATATATTCCTTTAGGGCTGCAGAACTCCATTTTTCTGCCTTAGTATCACATTTACAGGATTTCAACGGATACACTGAGAAACGAGAGGCGAAAATACAATTAATCTGCAGTTATATTCAGAACAATTCTGTCGTTATTCCCAGTACTGCAATGCCTTCCCCAACTGTCAGAGCGTGAAGGTGAACGATGGCTTACTCCTCGAGAAGAGGCGCCAAGTGAAACTGTGGCGCTGCCAGCTGTGGCGGGCCAGAGGTCGTGGCCCCGGCAGACAGGTAGGCAGAGAGGTTAGCTATTTGCAGCACCTGGCCGTCGCGTCGCCCACAAGTGTCTGCCTGGTACCGCATATACTTCATTTCAAAACAGTAGGGTTCGGATCTTTAGCACAAGTCATTTTTCCTGACTTCTTTGTGAGCTGATATTCTGAATTAAACACTGATTCAACGTTTCTGATTGTGTTTAAATATATTTTAAATAGCATAAAATGCACACTCCATTTTCCTAGTTTTTGTCATACTTCGATGATATTTGTAGTCACAAGGTCATATTTTTTGAAGAAAAATCTGGTTTTTTTTAATAGTGCCGGGAATTCACCAGATATAGATGAGAAGAAATTAAGATAATTATTCACAGAACTGTACGTCTGCTATATATGTGGGGAAAGAAACTAATTTTCACTGTGGTCAGAATTCACCGGTCAAAGTTATACATTATTGTCACTATCTAAACGTTAATGTTCCGCCCGCCTTTTAATCTCGGCAATGCAGTAGAAGCATGCCTGTGTCGGTCCGCGTCAATCAATATCTCAATGAAATATCCTCAGTCATAGTTAAATCTGCACTGGATGAGTGAGTAGACCTACCGCAATGCCGAAAACAAAATTTTCTGAAAGTGCGAAGTTACGTAAGGGAATTTAGAGAGGAGTACTTTAGTACAGATGAAAGAGTTCTATTCTGTAAATTATCCGAAATGAAACTGACTTCAACAAAACTATTTAAAATTTATTTCTCAAAGGTGCAGCGAGTGCACGGAAACAAATTATGCTGTCTACATGAAAGCGACACTACTAGATAAAACAAATCATATATATTATTTCTATAAGGTATTTTTTTGTCACAAGCCTGTATCTTCCTTCATACTTAACCGAAATCAATGAATGAGGTGTCATTTTAAAGCTTATGGTATTCACTTTGGTCACATCATATTTTAAGAAATGAAGTTTTCGGAATTCGATCCTTAAAGGGCGAAAATGTCAATATTTCTAAAATGCTGTTTTCTGTGTTACAAGTCATTTATCTGCCTGGATATCTATCTGAAATCGTTTAATGAAGTATCATTTTAAAGATTAAGATCTCCGCTTTAGTGACGTCATATATTAAGACGGAAATTTTTCGGAATTCGGCCCTTAAAGGGCAAAATGATCAATATTTTTGCAATTCGTTTTTGTGTCACGAGCGATTTATCTCTCTTAATATCTAACCGATATAGATAAATGATGTATCATGTTAAAGAATGAGGTCTCCGCCATGGTAGCATTATATTCTAAGAAAGGAATTTTTCGTAATTCGACCCTTAAAGGGTAAAAATATAAATATTTCTAGAATACGTTTTATGTCTTTCGAGCCTTTTATCTCCCTGGATTTCTAACCAAAATCGATAAATGAAGTAGGATGACTCAGCTTTGGTGACATCATATTCAACCTCACTTTTCATCGCATTTTTTTCGCGAAATTTTCGCACGGGTCGTCTAGTAATGTATAATTGTGCATGTTTTGGTGTATAGCAAATTTAAATGTTTGATCATATTTTGTCATTTTAGGTCATATTTACCTATTTTTAAGGTCATATTTGCCTGCATATTTCTCTATTTTTAGGTCATATTTACCTATTTTTAAGATCTATTTTTTTGGCGATAAAGATTCGAACCCTTATTATCAGTTTACTTTCCTCGTATTCATAGTGTTGACGAAATTCCATGTTAAAATCATTTTGGAATGGATGGAGTGAAAATATGGGTCTATTGCTTCTGAGTAGGATGCTTTACTAGTCGTTTGAAGGGGTGATTGTTTAGACCTTACTCCCACTGTACATAGGAAAACAGACAAGAGTACGGGAGTTATAGTTATAGTTTTTTTTTCTATTTCCGTGATTTCATGATACCTGTGTGTTTGTCACCGATAAGAGAATATATCTTTTTTTAATAGGGTAACTTCCCTGATAGTTTCTTTGGAAAACAACAGTTTCGTTGTACCAGGCTCTTTCCCTGCCCTTCTAGTATTTTTGGTTGGTCTAGAACTGCCGTTTCCTGTAATGAAGTACTGTTCTCGTCTATTTCTGATACAGATAGTCATTTTAATCATTCCTAAGTAATTCGAATATTTCGATTCTTCTTCTATACGAAATTATTTTGCAGTCCGTAAACATTATATCATCAAACGGTGTATGTTATGTATTAAAGAAGATGAAGTTTTGATCCTATTTTATTTTCATATAGCCAACACTGCAAATGTAGTTAGAATTCTACTGATTTACGTATTATAT
>JARYHS010014750.1:0-29998 GCA_031002005.1 Vandiemenella viatica
ATGTTTGACTTATGTTAAGTCCTTGATCCCGATTTATCACATTGTTATTAACTCTGATTTCAATCGCCTCTTTCACGACACTATCCCAAAAATTATTAGCATGGCAGAGGCATGTCGTCTTGTCAAAGCACGGTTCATGACAGTTTTCAAGGGCGTGCTCTACTATAGCCGATTTTTCTTTCTGCCCCAACTTAAAGTATCTTATATGCTCTTTGCGCCTTTCATCGTTCGTTCTCAAATTCTGTCCTATTTAGGAAGAGCCACACTCACAAGGAATTTTTTACACTCCAGGAGCCCGGAGATTTATACAATCTTTCGGGGTTCGGATCTTAGGCGGGGGCCGAAAGATGGAGCGGATGCCTTGCTTGTTGTGCAGCCTGGCTATTTTTGATGTCACCGCTCCGCAGAAGGGCAAAAAGGCACGTGGGGTTTCTCGTTCCTTGTCATCCGTTTTGTTTTTGTTTCTTCTTCCGATAATCGCATGTCGAATTTCTTTGGAACTATAACCATTGGCCGTAAACACGCGTTCTAAGTGTCGCAGGAGGGCAAAGGGCAAAGGCGGTATCCGACAATCAGCATCTACAAGAATAGCTGCGAAACTTAGAACGCGTGTTTAGGGCCAATGGTTATAGTTCCAAAGAAATTCGACATGCGATTATCGGAAGAAGAAACAAAAACAAAACGGATGACAGGGAACGAGAAACCCCACGTGCCTTTTTGCCCTTCTGCGGAGCGGTGACATCAAAAATAGCCAGGCTGCACAACAAGCAAGGCATCCGCTCCATCTTTCGGCCCCCGCCTAAGATCCGTCAGCTATTACGAACCCCGAAAGATTGTATAAATCTCCGGGCCCCTGGAGTGTATAAAATTCCTTGTGAGTGTGGCTCTTCCTATATTGGACAGACTTTGAGAACGAACGATGAAAGGTGCAAAGAGCATATAAGATACTTTAAGTTGGGGCAGAAAGAAAAATCGGCTATAGTAGAGCACGCCCTTAAAAACTGTCATGAGCCGTGCTTTGACAAGACGACACGCCTCTGCCATGCTAATAATTTTTGGGATAGTGTCGTGAAAGAGGCGATTGAAATCAGAGTTAATAACAATGTGATAAATCGGGATTAAGGACTTAACATAAGTCAAACATGGAGGCCAGCTATTAGACAATTACGAAACACACGGGAACGGACCATATTTGGGCATAACAACATCCGGAAAATGACGTCACCAAGCATACCCGCCCTCCGCGCGAGTTCCCCTCCTCTCCCGTCCGGTTGCCCTATATAAGAGACTACCGCTAGGCAGTTTTAGTTAGTTAAGCAGGGCTTGACAATGGCAGCAGTGCCGGCTCTCGAAACGTCGCCAGTCGACTTTTATTTGACGTGGCTAGAGTCCCGAGAGTGTTATCTACGATTGTGTTGATGTTTTGCTACCAGAAGTCCAGAAATTTGCAGATGACATAACGTTATATGTTAAGATCGAAAGGGTAGAATGCTGTGATGAGCTGCAGGGTAACCTAGACAGGATATCTACCTGGGTAGGTCAACATGGGATGAAAAGAAGGATCAGATTATTATGTATACAGATAAAAAAATAAAGATTGATTATGAATGTAAGGTGGCAAAGTATTGCTTCGAAAGATTTGATATGTAAATTCCTTGAGATATTGTTTGATAACAATCTCAACTGGGCAGGATACATTCCATAGGATGTTGGAAAGTCCTTCACTTGTTGGAGAGAATGGTGAGGGGATGTATGAGGGAAGTAAGGTAATTGGGTAACAAAACTTTGGTCAAACAATTGATGGAATATGTTGGTGTAGTATGTGACTCAAAGTTTTATATATATCAATTACAGGAGGGTGTGAAATGAAGGGTTGCTACATTTGTTTCAGGAAATTATTGCAGAACACAATCAGTGAGTGATAAAGCAACTGAAATGGGGATACTTTGGTCTGCAGGAGGATGGTGAAGAGAGTCAGTGGAGTTCATAAAACTTATATTGTCAATGAGACGTGGGAAGATACTGATGGAAGAATTAAGATAGGTTGTAGAATGGAAAAATTACTATAATCGCAAACTGGATTTCAATTTCAGACAGACGGGTGTAGGAAAATCTTTCGTAGGTAAGGGAGTGAAGTATTGAAATAATATAGAGAAACTATGATTCATTTACCATTACGCTAATAGAATTTAATTTTGCTGTGGGGGGGGGGGGGAGAATAAACTGGTTCTAGAAATGGGGAATACTGGAGTGTAGGGAAATCGCCATAGGATCAAGTGCTCCAACATAATTAAATTAAATATAAATTAAACTTTTCAAGAGTGCATATAGAAAATTTGTCAGATCATAGGATAATGTGTGTAATTGTTCAGAGGAGCATAACACAAATTGATAGATGTTACTTAGGAATCTAATTATTAATATTAGTTACTAAATCTTCCATTAGTTTCCATTATCCAAGCTACTTGAAGGATTATTCATAAACATGTGATAAGAAGGAGCTTTCATTAGAAACAACAATTACTGTGTATAAAACTATCTACAACTTATGTATCTCTTTAGTAAACCATCTTCTCAAACACTCAAATATTTTAGGAAACTAATTAAGTTCCTAAAAAATAAACATCAATACAGCAATGAATTACTTCTCAAAAACAATTTAAAAAACTGTTTAGTTAATCTCTGTTCAATGTCATCTATTCCGATTATTTGCCAGACGCCGAAGAAAATCATTTTTATTTAAGAGCCGCATTGCATGTTGAAATGTTTTTGAAAATATCTTTGTAATTTTGCAAGGTCAAAACCAGAAATTCTGAAGGAGCAGGCTTTTCATTGATGGAGAAATACGTATATTATATCACTAAATAATCTGTTTCAGTAAGCTTTATATGGTTTTTATAGACAGTGTATGTAGCTGTACAGGATTATTTGTGATTAGAGATTTTGGAGACATATTTTAATAGCAGTAACAACTTTCGTTTGGAAATACAAAAGAAATTCAGTTATCGATATGATCGATTCCCTTAAATATTTAGCCGAAACAATACAAAGCTATATGAAATGGGACTTGTACTAAACTTCGGTCATGGGGCTCATTCTAAGCTGCTGTTCATAGGCCGAATATGGAAGAATTGTAACGAACAGACAAAGGTGAAAACGTACAAAATTTCGTGCAGTTCTTGTGTTGAATACTGAAGAACTGCAACGAAAAATACAAGGAAGAAAGTATAAAAAAGTTTGGTGTCCACATTTGTTCTACTACTGTGCCGTTTGGGATCCGTATCGCAAGGCAGTGATTGACACAAGTTCAGAGACGAGCCTCTCAATACTCGTAAGTGACTGCTTGCAACAGCCTTTATAAAAGCGTCACAAATTGTTACATAGATTAGGCTGGGATTATTATTATTATTAATTTCATTGGAATGGAGATTTAGTTTGAATTTATTTGCAAATATGTGACCATCCAACTTTATCTACAAATGCAATAAAGTTCTTCATTCACGGCCTATTTGGACTGTAATAACCAGAGAGAAAAGATTAGAGAAATATAATTCTCAGGTGAAAATGATAGCCAACCAGTTGCATCAATTAGGTTTATTTAACCTTAACCGCGGTTTCGACGATCATAAGATCATCTTCTTCAGGACCTATAGGACATTTTAAGAACATTTTTTACAAACTGAGTTTAATAATAAATAGTATGATAAGTATCATTAGATAAACATCAGCTATACATATTATATGATACCCATCTGTGGAATCACATATACTTAGAAAGGAGCCAAATAACTCATGCCATATCACAGTGCAATGTTCACTTATGTCAATGGTTATTATATAAATATTTTAAATCTTCTATTACATTGTCATCATCATCATCATCATCTAGGGCAGCCTCCAGACTCTGGCCGGGTCTGCTGGGAACAAAAGCCTCGCCATCGCTTCCTATCCAACCACCATCTCTCTTCTTCCACTGTCGCCCAATTTCCTCCACGCATTTCTTAACACCTTTAATCGATGTGTCCCTTGGTATTCCTCTAGGCCTCTTCCCTTTCAGCTCCATGTCCAGCATCTTCCTTGGTAACTTCTCCTCTCCCATCCTCTTTACATGCCCGTACCACTGTAACCTAGAGTTTCTATTACTTTGTCAAACGTGATGGGCGGGTGATTTCCTCTGACTGGCTAAGATGTGGCCACGCCAATAACAGGTAAATAAAGTATATGACGCCACCACGTACAAGCATGCGCATAGCCGCAATAAACGGCCCATATATACAATAATTATTAACTAAAAATGGAGTGATATAAAGATAACAACTGACATGATACTTTATTATATATGCAGCAAGTCTTAAGTATATACATAATTCTGAGGAGAACTGGCGTCGTGTTATTAACAATTAGCCTTATTTTCCTATCCGGTCAAAAGTATCGACTTAAAGCATTTGACGAACTGTCTATTGGCAAGCTGGAGCTGATCGTTTAAAATATTGACATCACTATTCGTTAGATGTTTTAAAATTTCTAATTCTTCATATAAAACTAATCTCCGCCCTTTAACCTCCTTGTGTAAAATTACGGTATCTCTCAAATCTCTCAGATAATGATTTGAAGTATGCAAATGATCAGCAAATGTAGAACTGTCTATTTACTACCTTTCTTTCTTAGTAAATGTTCTTTATATCTTACTTTGATTGTCCTGCCAGTTTGACCTATATAATAACGGGGACAGTCGTTGTATACTACTTTATAGACTCCTGAGTTGGAAAATGGGTCATCAACAGTTTTAAGGGTATGCATAATATTTTTCTTCATGGAGTTGTTAGTAGTAAACGTTAATTTGCAATCGTACTTCTTCACTAATAGGCGCTTTATTCTATAAGACACATTACCCAAAAATGGAATGGAGATGAACTTCCTGTATTCACCCCTATTTTGGAGAGATTTGTTTCTTTGTAATGTTGATCATTTTTTGACGTTTTCTTATTTACAATGGAATCCACCAACTCTGGCTCATATCCATTATTCATAGCTATCGATTTTAGTACAATTAGTTCCTTCTGTAGATTAATCGTTGAAAATGGCGTTTTTAACACACATTAATTGCAGAATGGACACATGTTATTTTGTGAGATTTAGAATGAGAAGAGTCGGCAGGAATGATGTTGTCTCGGTAGGTTGGCTTGCGATAAACATTAAAGTTAATACTGCTCTCTGTTATTGACAATATAAGGTCAAGAAAATTAAGCTCGGAATTTTCATTTTGGACTTCTTTTGTAAATTGGATAGTTTCATGAAAGCAGTTGAACGTGCTAAACAACGTTTCTAATTCTCTGTCATCTCCATCAAACGCCATAACTATGCTGTCTACGTACCGAGCATAAAATCGTATTTTGTTATGTAGTACTGAGTAGGATTTTAAAAAGTTAGTTTCTAAAGAATTAATGAAAATGTCGGCTAGGATTCCAGCAAGAGGGCTACCCATCGCTAAGCCATTGGATTGTGTGTAAAATTTTCTATTGAATGTAAATTAATTTTACTTCAGTATAACGTGTAATAAGTTAATCAGTTCTACAATTTGTACTTCGGTTAATTTATTGTGCTAAAACAAATTTCCTTCAGTTATCTTGAGGGTTATGTCTAAAGGTACATTTGTATAGAGGCTTACTATATCAAACGAGATTAGCCTAGTCATAGTTGAGAATGTTACACTCTTCATTTTATTAACCAAGTCAGCACTATTTTTAACTGAAAAGTTACGTTCGAAAACAAAGGCATCTCTAATTCTATAGTGGAGGCGCCTGACTAGTAAGTGATGTGCGCTACCTATCCCGTTTACTATGGGACGAATCGGATGATCATGTTTGTGTAACTTAAACTTACTTCTAATTACCGGCGCCTTCGGGTTCACATTCAGAAGCAATATCTTTTGAAATGTAGTAAATTGTCTTTCAGACTGATTGGCTATCATTTTCACCTGAACAACTCTCAGCGTTGTTGAAACGCAGCCATGTTTAAAAATTTAAAATACAATGCTCTACTGTTACCTCCTTCAATTCTTTCTTCCCTCGATATGTTCGGGTTTTGTATACAAATAATAGAGGTTAGTTTTGATGCAAAGCACCCTCCGCCATCCTCAGTTTTGTGAATTTCAGAGTATGGATTTAAATGGAAAATCTTATTGCCGTCATATTGAAGCAATGATTGTAACAGAAAAATCTTAAAAATGGAGAAACATTAGAAATAACTGAGATACTGATCTAAAAGATTAATGAGCTTGAAGGTGGAATACAGAATCTTCAATAATTAGCACTTATTTTCATTGTCTGTTTCTGTATGTATTTGATAAAGTCAGTACGACGCGATGACCGTGTTCATGTTTGCCGCTTATTCCGGCTTTGTCGTGGCTGGGACAACAGTTTGCCAACGAATCAGAATCACAGAGTCCTGGAATTTCTCATTTGATCAGACACATGTCTCAAAACTCCTTGATCACGAAAGGATGTTATACTGTGACACCAGCGTGAATCCCATAACATTCTCCATAATTTTATTACTAGACGCCAAAAGACCGCGCAATGAGCCACCAGTGAAGGCAGCCACTGTGCCGCAGCTGATGTGGGTTTGTAATCAGAATCAGACGAGTGAGACATAGTGAAGTCGGTATTGCAACAGGAGGGGATGTTCACTTTCTACCATTTCAATTAGGCGATGCGTTAGACTAGTAGAGTTTGTTTAAGAGAGCGATAGATCCATCACCGTGACCGAGCAAACCTCCCCTCTTTGCTGAATCAGTCGATTCAGTTTGAGCTGTCTCGCACTGGGCTGTACCGTTTGCTGTTGCGCCCCCTATCTCACCCAAGAAACAGTGCATTCCATCTTGTTGATGCACAGTTTTAGATGGATCATTTGCCTGGGTAGATCAGTTAACCATCTGCGCTCCTGGGTATGGTGTGAGGTCCCGCTTAGCAATTATGGGTTAATCAGCCTTGTGGCTTTGGCCGGACTTATTCGTCTGTCAGGTTTGGCAGAGTGGAGGTCGGAGGTAATTCAGAGTTTACTTACTTGCCAGAAATTTCACTTTGTCCAGGATCTCTGGCTCGTTCTCTCCATTTTCCGGCCTTAAAATAGGGATTAGTCACGCGGACTTGTCGTATCGAGGGGCGATCACCTGCGGTCACGTGGCAAGGTTCCCGCATGGCTGTCCCATAAACGCGTGCGGCGCTGTTGTTACCCCAGGGAGCCTGCTGATCACAGTGGCCTGCAGACGATCATGCCGAAGATTCTAGTATGGAATGCACATGAATCACGTTTAACTGTATGCACGTCCGATACACATGTCGCGGTTAAGTGTCATATGACTCACTTAATTTTTTAAAACTAATTGTCCTACTATTCCAAAAGCAACCTTTCTAATGGTCTTTTAACTCCAGGGTGGAAGAAAGTATTTATAACTTATCAACAATGGGGATATGACTATATTTCATCCCTCTGTCTGGGAGAGAAATTAAGAATAATAGTGTAAATTCCTTGTTTTGTGAGACTTACATCATATTTTCTGGTTCCATAACAACAATTGCGCTACACTGTAATGAACCTTCTTGCACAATTCCAAAATTTCTCAATTTTGTAAAAATTCTAGAAAGGAGCATAGACTGACAATCAAGAATTGTTAAGAACTTTTTAAATATAATTTTCTGATCCAGTAACTAGAGTTTAAAGATGGTCACTGACGAGCTGGTTTATAATCCACATAATGACGTTTTCATTAAATAATATAACATTATTTTATACCTTTTCATCTTCCATTGCGCTATCGTCGTTTGTAATCTCAGCTGGTTTTACATTTGGTATATTGATAACATAGGAAATCTTTATATTGACTTTAATATCTAAGCAAATCAATTGATTTTTTCACGACAGCCTCTGAAGCAGTGTGATAGTTCAACCAGAAACTAAAATAGTATTCAGATGTCAAAAGTGAGCATAGAATTATCATTATTGATGAGGATTTAAAAGTATCAGGTATCAACTGTGAAGATAATAAGTTTAACAACAGAAGCGAATCGAGATTTGCCTATATATTAGTATGGGATGGAGGTTCTTCACAAGTGGTAGAGCAGAGAACAAGGGAATCAGACATATACGATATCTTACCGATAAAGCCCGATGTTAACCTTGTGGGGTTTCAAGTGACTGAAGGAATAAGATATCACGAAGTAGTTCTTATAGGGATTGGAGAAGTCAGTAAAGAATGGCCAGAACTGGCGATAGTAATATGTACAAATATAAAGAGGCACAAATTACAAAACCAAAAAGATCCCTAAAGGTATGCTTCAGCGTAAAGCACAAAATTGCAAGAACAGTGGACACGAAGTAGAAAGATTTGAAGTAGATAATAAAAGTGGAAAATAAATATTTATACTAAAACAGAAAAATTGAAGAGAAGTAATGATACTTTATATTAATGTAGGGAATTGAGGAGGGTAGAACGATTTGTGAGATGAGAAAACAGCAGATTTAAGTGACAGAAATACAGTAGTGAACATTTGAAACAAAAATGAAATAATAGTACCTATGAGGGAAGCTAAAGATGAGTGTATTAAATTATTAGTGTAGAAGGACGTCTGAATAATGAATCTAGAAGATTCGATGGCTATGATTAGAGACTGAGAGAATGAGGTTGTATGAAGAAATTGTGGATAGGTATAAGGAGGAAGCTACTGAGATTATTAAGTAACTGGCTTAATGAAGCCATTACAGACTATAGTGCGTGGACGGGAAATGATAAATAAGGGGAGGAGCGTCTATATGTAAGGAGTAATGAGTGGGCGAAAAAATTGAAAGTAGAAACTAAGGATAGAACTAGGGAGATAAGAAAGTTTGGAGAGGAAGTTACCGATGATCTGAAGAAGACAGAGACCATAATGGACTAATATTCAGGAAATGGTGAGAGTAAACCAAAAAGGGAGCTTCTCCACATTCCTCGAAATGAGCAGACCCAATAACTCAGGAATATTTAACCCAATTTAATTTAATCACAGTGATAATGAAGCATCAGATAAAACTAAGAAATTAAAAAAGCGCAGAGCTACCGGTGTGGATAAAATTACTGCAGACATATTGAAGATTGTTGGTAATGACGGTGTAGTTTACTTGAAATGTAGATTAGATTGCGTCTGGAGACTTGTCGCTTACAAGAGAACATAAAAAATGCGATAGTAGTAATGGTCCTTCAAGCAGGGGCGATAACTAGCGATAAGCATTAGTGGCCAAATGGTTTGACATCAAAGGTAGGTACATTAATAGGAGGTAGATATGGGATCACGTGAAAAATATTTGTGAGGAAATAAACTTGTTTACAAATCAGCAACTTCGCTTAAAGAAAGGATATTCACGTGAATCTCAGATGGTAACCTAGATACTAGATACTTTGGATTAAACGGACAAAGGATGCCAGGTTTATAGCATAGTACTACATATCACCAAGACATTCGACAGAATGACACTTAAGACAGTTATAAACCAGATAAAACCAACTGTAGTATATTAAAAATTTGCTTGCTGGTTGGAGGAATTCTTAAAAGGTAGAAAGGTAGAAGAAAAATGGAGTATTATAACATGTATAAGTATTGTATTAACACCATTGCTAGGAATTAATTTGACAAATAATTGTGATAGTTGTTGGCAAATGATATAACAGTATATAACAGATCAAAACTGGAGAAGACAGTAAACATTTGGAAGCTTGCATCGATGGGATATCTAGATTAATGTTTCAACCTGGAATTGAGATAAAGATCAAGAAGTCTAAACTTTTTAGGAACAAAGGTAAAAATCCCAAAGGTTATTTATGATTGCAGGGTGCAGGGGGGATTTCTTATTTAAGAAATTAAGTATACAATATAATACAATAATATAAATCAATAAATATCTGACATAATTTGTTAATAACCTGAACTAGACAGTTTACATTTCGCAGGTGGTAGGAACAGGTTTCAGAATCCCCTATTTATTGAAGAGAATAATGAGGGAATCCACCAGATTAGTGAAGGGATAGGGGTTACTAAACTTTCGTAATTCTAGTGTTTGAATTTTGTAGTGGGGGTAGTGTAGTAGGGGATCTACTTTTGGCGGAGTCTGAGAGGGTACAATTAAGGAAATCTAGATTTGTCTGCGAAAATTACCGAAGAAGACAATCGACTAACTTAGAGAATCAAGGTGCTGGACTGGAATCAACTTTAAGACAGGAGGAGAGTGAATAGAGTGTTGGGAGTGTACATGGCGTATAATAGTGATGAGGCCTGGGAGGATGTTGGGAGTAGAATTAGGCTACACGGGAGTCAGGGGCCGTGTGGAATGCACTGGGTGGTTTTTTAGGCTGAGGGAGGAAGACCCGAAACACGAAATACATTACAGGTAACCCAATCAGATGCAACACCGGAATGTAGGAGGAACCTAAAGGAATCTCGACAGTTAAAAGTTCTCGTAATTAACTGTAGAAGCGTTTGTAACATTACAACCGGAACTTGAAAGCATTATTTGTAGCACAGAAGCGGATATCGTTATCGGTACAGAAAGTTGGCTAAAACCGGAAATAAGTTCCACCGAAACTTTTAAAGACAGCATGAACGTTTTTCATAAAGACTGATTACATTCTCATGGAGGTGGGGTATTTATAGCTGTGAGTAAATTTCTGCCACGCAATGAAATAGAAGTCGATACGATCTGTGAAATCATATGGATTAAACTCAATGTTGCTGGTTCAAAACTCATCATAGTTTCCTTCTACCGTCCACCCGATTCCGACATAGCTATCGCCGAGGAGTTAAGAAATAATGTAAACAATATAACTAGCCGTTTTCAGGATAATGCTATGATTCTAGGAGGCGACTTCAATCTGCCTTATATTGACTGGTGTAATTACGTTCACATTACAGGTAGCAGGGATAAGGCAGCTTCTGAAGTAATTCTCGATTTGTTGTCAGATAATCATCTCGAGCAGCTAGTTAATGAACCTACGTGGTGTCATAACGGTAGCGAAAATATTTTAGATCTGCTGGTTACCAACAGGCCAGAATTATTCACCGACATTTCAATGACTACAGGTATAAGCGATCACAAAGCGGTAATTGCAACTATCAGACTAATGACCAAGCGAAAAAGGAGAAAAGGGTGGATTGTATACAGATTCAGTAAAGCCTCTAAGGAGTATTTTAGAACCTACCTGAGGAATAATTACCATAACTTCCAGTCAACAAAGGACACCGTTGAAGAGATGTGGCATCGATTTATACAAATAGTCAGGGAAGGTACGGCTATACATATACCGAAGCGGACAATAAATGGGCAGGATGATCAACGGTGGTATACATGCGAAGTCAAAAGTTTACTCAAAAAACAAAGGGGGATACACGCACGCTCAAGAAGGAAGGGGTGTCGCAGCGATTTAGAAACCTTAGCTGAGCTAAGAGGACGTATTAAGAATGTAATGCGCGAGGCATTCAACGATTTTCATTCCAACTCTCTCTCTAAGAGTCTCACAGAAAACCCAAAGAAATTTTGGCCGTATGTGCGAAAAGTCAATTGTACCAATAGCAATATTCCAGCACTAATTGGTGAAGGTTCCAAAGTTAATGAAAGCCGCGATAAAGCTAACGTACTAAATACTATATTCAAAAATCCATTTACTGATGGAAATAAGGGTAAGATTCCCGTTTTCCCACGCCGTGTCGAGTTGGTGATGGAATCATTACGAATAGATACTGCAGGTATCATAAAGCAATTAGAGCTCCTTAAGTGGGGGAAAGCACCGGGCCCGGATGGAATTCCAGTAAGAGTATTTTCAGAGTATGCGACGAAAATCGGGCCATTTCTGTCTGATATAATCAGTAAATCATTGGAAGAGCGAAAAATACCTTCAGACTGGAAAACTCCGCAAGTAACTCCGATTTTCAAGAAAGGTGATCGAAGTGATCCTGGAAACTATCGTCCCATATCTTTTACATCTGTTTGTAGTAGAGTTATGGAGCATATAATATGCTCGAAAGTTATGAAATTTCTAGACGATAATAATTTTCTTACAACAAATCAACACGGATTTCGGAAGAAAAGATCAAGTGAATCACTGCTGGCCCTATTTACATACGACGTAATGGAAGTTATTGATGCAGGTTCACAAGTAGATGCCATTTTTTTAGATTTTCAGAAAGCCTTTGACTCTGTGCCACACAACCGCCTTTTAGCGAAGCTACGAGCGTACGGTATATCGGATCAGCTTTGTGAATGGATAAAGGATTTTCTAACTGGTCGGTCGCAGTATGTCGTCGTTGAAGGAGAAAGTTCTTCTAGTCTAGATGTTACATCGGGGGTACCTCAAGGAAGTGTAATAGGACCACTTCTTTTTTTAATTTTTATAAACGATCTCGGAGAAAAAGTGAAAAGCCTTTTTAGATTGTTTGCTGATGATGCGGTTATTTATAGGGAAGTAAGGAATTTGACCGATTACTTAGAATTTCAGCGTGGTCTGGATATTATTTTGGCATGGTACGCTGAGTGGCAACTTACGCTAAATTGTAAAAAGTGCAAGACAATGAGCATAACTAACAAAAATAATCCAATTGTTCAGAAATACGAGTTAAACAATTCAGTTATTGATATGGTCGATTCTATTAAATATTTGGGAGTAACAGTACAAAGGAACATGAAATGGGACTTACACATCAATTCGTTAGTAGGTAGAGCTAATTCTAGGCTGCGATTCATAGGTGGAATAATGAAAAATTGTAGTGAAAAACAAAGGAGATAGCGTACAAATCTCTTGTGCGTCCACATTTGGACTATTGTTGTGCCATTTGGGATCCGTTTCGTAAGG
Source organism: Vandiemenella viatica (assembly GCA_031002005.1). NCBI lineage: Eukaryota > Metazoa > Arthropoda > Insecta > Orthoptera > Morabidae > Vandiemenella > Vandiemenella viatica. Next base: position 12,875 of record JARYHS010014750.1, read on the forward strand.
AGTTGATCGAAAGTATAGAGAAAGTACAGAGAAGAGCCGCTCGATTCGTGACCGCTTGCTACAATCCTTATGAAAGCGTCACAGAACTGATTAGTATACTAGGCTGTGAGTCTATGGTAGATAGACGACGCACGTTTCGTTTAAACTTATTGGTAAACATGGGTACTCCCACTTTCACTCACGAGTGTAGTGAAATACTTCATCCACCAACCTATTAGAGCCGGAATGACAGGAAAGATAAGATTAGAGAAATAAGGTGCCACATTGATTCTTGTATGAATTCTTTTTTCCCTCGTACCATTAGGGATTGGAATACACAACAAAGAGATTAGCTTTGGTGCTGAGCACTCTCTGCCACCCACAATTTTGTGAATTGCAGAGTATATATGTAGATGTATATGTAACTAATCTCAATATTGACATCTCATTTTCTACCCTAACTCTTTGCTTCTTACCTTTTAAGAATTCCTCCACCCGGCAAATAACTTTTCCATGTACTTCGATTCTTAAAATTACAAGTAACTAAAGAAAGTAAACCATAAACAAGTTGGTAAAGACTCTACGTTAGACTATAGGTTCCCTTAGCACCGTTGTATCAATGGATCGGATTAAACAACGACAAAAGCGCACTGCGCTGTGAATTTAATTCTTGTCAGCACACTATACGAGTAACCGCTAACATTATCGATTATCAGAATGACGCCTATTGTTACTCATGCCTGATTCACATTGGATTGAAGCAAACATGATTAAAGTAATCATGTCAAACTTTAATTTCTCTTATTCACCTTGTTTGACTAATTATTATTGCTATACTGTCATACAAAATTAATGTACTTAAGTTTTGGCTCTGCTTTCTTTTTTCTCTTTTCTATTTCATCATTTTCCTCTACATCTTAAGTCTTGTATGGCGTGTTTTGAATTTGACCACGTAAGTTTCAGTACTATCACCAATCAGTTTCCACGCTTGAATACGCATCACTCAAACGGCCCCTGTCATCTTGTTATTCTAAAATGGCGACTTTAGCCTATGACAGCCAGTAGGGTTGCTCGGAAGCATGAAATGGAGCCTTCAGTTTGCATGCCAGACTGCGATGTGCACTTCAACGTACTGTTGGCAGAGTCGTCTACCAGACAGCCACACAACAATTTTTTTTTCTTACTGCTTTAGGCCTCAACGGCTAAGGTCTTTAGAGGCGTGATGGGACTGGGAACAAGGAACGGGAAGGAATTCGGCCATGGCCTTTTGAAGGAAGCATCCCGGCATTCGCCTGTAGTGATTTGGGGAAACCATGGAAAACCCAAATCTGGATGCTCGGATGGGGATTCGAATCCGCGTCCTCCCGAATGCGATGCCAGAACGTTAACCGTCCATCCATAACGCTCGGTGACACAACCATTAACGGAACGGCGTTGCACACGCAGAGCCCCCGTCGGGCAAAAGGCGACCTACACGTGCTGGGGGTCACGGATGTTTGGTGAGTGAACCCGGCTTCAAGATTCAAACTTTTGACCTGCACAGTTTTCACTAAAGTTCATATAAAAGTAACGTCACCAACATCGTGCAATCGATGCACTGGCGTAACAGAAAGAGGGAAGGGTTGGCAAATAGAAAATTGGGGCTCAATTCCCATTACAAAATTTTTCTTTCCCATAAGTTTTGTATAAACAATCATTAAAGCGTTATGTTTAGTAAAAATATCAATGCATCTTTCGATAAATTTATGGAATGGAATTTCGTCTTCCTACTTTAGATACACAGACAAGTTTCTTCAGAGAAAATGGAAAGCTAATATATTTCCTAAATTTGAGATGATACAAGTTTTTCGTAGTTTTCTATGTAAGCACTTAAATTTCTCGTGAAGTAGAAAACAATACCATTGTCGGACACATGTGACACATAACGACAAACTACGGACATATATTGATATAAACAACTCTAGCAACAGTGGCATCCAGATTTTGGCAGAGCTAACGAACTGCAGCATCGCCTTAAATAACAGGTTTTGGACTCCTTTTCCAGAGTCGTGCCGAGGGTTTAAGCCAGAGACTTTGCTTCTGTTATAATCTGGGCTGTAGATTCCCCAATCTTTGCTATAAGGTTATCACATGTAGTGCTTCCTTGAATAGGTCAGCGATGGCAGTACCCACACCGACAAAGGTAAAGGCTTGTGTGTCATATTGACCTAAATGCTGGGATTTTATTGGTTGCACATTCTGCCCGTATCGCAGTCGCCTTAGCCTAACCCGGTAAACTTATTGAGTATAGGAGACCTAAAGTTTAAGATGGAATCCAAACCATCCAAGCGTTCTTGCGTATTTCACATTACACAGCAAGCTGAAAATTGGCCTTTGGAAATCTCCGCCGAGATAGGAATTCGAACCGAGGATATTTCGATTTCCATACACTTTAACCAATGAGCCAGCAGGCCGCTGCTATGCGGGTGACGAGGCCAGTGTGGAAGGTCAACCATCAGTGTGGCTCAGTGAGCGGAATCGCCGACCACTGCATTGGGGGAGGTACAACGGGACCCGTCCAGAGCCCACGTGTAGCGGCCGTCCTGACGGCAGCTCTTAGGCTGTTTCCCGTAATCAACCGGACAAATCCTGGGATGGACACCCATTACCGCCTCATAAATTACACATTTCACAAAAAAAAGAATCAATTCTCTCACACAGAACACGGTGAAACGTTTCACAGACAGAGGCAAAACTTTACTTCCTACACCAGTATAGCGCTCAAGGCAGAGGCAGGAGACGTGGGCCCTTAAAACTCTACCAAAGCAAAATAGTAAAAATTTCTGAAGCTGAGGTGGAAGTATATCACATAGGGGACATGGGAACCAGAGGTAAATTACTCACGGCGTGCAAATCACTACTGGAGAGAATCTCAACAAATTGAATTTCTTCTAATTAACTGCACAAGTATTTGTTTTAAACAGCCACATTTTTAAAGCGATACAACGATTACAATAATAAATGTACCAGTGTAACCAGTGTATGTATCCTAAAAAACTTTGGTGATATACTGAATGATTTTCAAAGAATAGTTTATTGGGATGAAGAGATGAAGGATTGCTTAAAAAGTCTATAGACTGATTATACAAAAACTAGATAGCTTGTTTTGAGGATGCTGTATCTATAAATACAAGTAAAAATTTCCTGTGTAACAAAGTAGATATATATTAGCATTGCGAAATTACTTGAAATAAATACATAGTTTCTAATAAAAGGGTTGTGTTACCTACTACCTTTCACCCAATGCCAACATAACCATCTTCGAGTCACTGTCAAATAATGCAAATTCAGAGCCTGTAGCAGTTGAGAACAAGAGGCCCTTGGGTTGCTTTAGGTATTAAAATGTAGTATATCAAATATAAAAGCACATTTGTAAAACTGCATTTCTTGGTTTAATGTCAACATATATGGATATAACACTAGTCAAATCAGTATTTCTAAGTTAATCATTTCCTATAATAATTAAAGCCAGATCGTTTAGAAGTGTAGACGCGATCCCCCCCTCCCCCCCCCCCCCCCAAAGCAACGGCGCCCGTAGCAAGTGCTAACTCTGGCTTATGGCAATGGGTCTTATCCAGTACTGTATAAATGATATAATCAAACGATTTTTTGTTCATGCAGTATTATTAGGACTTATCCACTAGATTAAATTTGTCATTTGAAATAATGACGGGAATTAAATTTACTGCTAATCTTTTTACCTCTGTTCTTCAATTATCACAGTTAAATTTCAATATTCCTTTATCTCCTCCACACTTACTTTGTTTTGAATCTTTATTCGGCAATGAAAATCAGAATTGTCATAGAAGACGACAGAACAATTTTTGACTATTGGACATTACTGCAATGTAATGATAATAACGAAAATTTAAATTTGCCTCTAAACACATAAACAGCTGTTTACATCTCTCAATCAATTCCCAGACGTCAATAAAGTTTATACTCTAGGAATGGAGACTAATACAAAGCTATTTATTTTTATGCATATTTTTTTTTTTTTTTTTTTTCACACCACACGTTGTCTTAAGGATACAAAATGCATGTAAGGTCCTACAAGTGAAATATCTTCATCCTGTCCGCGTAGTTGATGGATCACGTAGCAGACAAAGAAATGTTTCCTTGGTTCACAGTATGAGTTACTTGTGTAAATGATATACGTACATCAAAAGGTTAAGTATAAACGGAGGATATATAATTTTAATATTGGGTATCCCTTTGTATAATTTTGTATGTCTCTATGATAAATAAATTGTATTTTTGCAAATACAAACGTGATTTTGATAAAAATGCTCAAGGTTTGTTTTGTGTGTGACCCAAAAAAGGAAAATGTTGCGAGTATTTCAGCAAGAAAAGTCGTCCATTGAAATCAAACCATTGCGAAAGTAAATCCATCACACTGACAATTATGCCTATGAAAGACTGTACTAATGAGAAGAACATAAAACAGATCAGATGTAAAGTGAGATCATGCTGATAACTGTTAATAGAATGTTTTTGCAATTGTTCATATTGTAACCGAGAAGTACGATTTGTTATCAAAGCAATTATATGTCGCTGCACAATTGATTAAATTTTGTCTTCAACTGTTTGTAAAGGAGAAGGAAGTATTTTTTTTTATTTCTGACATATAATGGCATTCATAAAAAAAATTTAAATTGCTATATTTGAGTGGAGGCTTTCTTTGCGTTGTATTCTTGACAATGGCGGCATAGCATAAGACCGACGAAACGTCGTGCAAAACAAACGTTCTCACTCTGCTAGTTTCCTGAGAACATTTCATCAAACTTAAATTACTAATAAAAAGTAAATTCCCTTGTCTTTTACTGTAACAAATAGTTGCGGCTGTTTTTCTGTTACAGACTGCACTTCAACCTAACCGAAATAATTGGTATTTCTATTTGTTTTTATTGATCCCTTAAAATCATACATTGTACAAAGTACAAAAGATATGGGATAAGCCCAAAGTAGTCTGTATGCACACAGACACACAGACACACACATACCCACATGCGCACACATACACGCACAACACACATTCTCTCACACTTTATCCTTTCTGTGATTAACTATAAGATAACATAAGTGTATAAATTTGATAAGGCAAAACATTTATTATTACAAATAAACAATTAGCACCTGATTTATATCATTTCCCTCTTTATATTTATGAAATCACTGTGACTTAAAACTAACTTTTGGTTTACAAATATTCATCAATACTGTAGAAGCAGTGGTCGAGCAAATAGTGATGTGAGTTCAGTATTTTGTCTTACAGACTTGATCCTTTGTGATAGTTTATTAAAAAATCTGATTCCCATATAAAGTGGCCATTTCTGACAGCAGGTAGTATTTGTTGGTAGTCTATGAAAGTCTAGTATCTGTCTAGTATTATATTTGTGTATATCATTGTTTGTTTGAAGTGTATACTTTAAGGTGACAAGGTCCCTTTCATATTTTTGTGAATAATTTTTGTTAAATAATTAATTAGATATTAGTCTTGCTCGTGTTGTGTAGACAAATGTGTTAAATTGTTATGAAAGAAAGAAAAGGTAAGCGTGTAGTAAAGTGCCAGAATATCTATGGACAATGGTCATCTATGATAATGTATATATTTGGACAGCGGAAAAGAAGGGAAGGGAATATGGCGAGTTTGGACGAGAATATAATATCTAGCTGGCACGTAGTTGAATAAAAAACGGAATGTAAAGAAGTGTATTTTGTACCAAGTGATTATAAATAAAAAAAAGTGTTTTCGAGTGTTTCTTAAAAGAATCCATTGTCGATATATATATATATATATTATTTATTTGTTTCTGAACTGTGAGTTGAAATAATCTGCCGGCTTCTGCAGCCAATATTACGGCTTGAAGACGGGCAGATTAAACATTTCAAGAGGAGCTAAAGTAAATTACCTAAATTAGGGAAGAGGGGATCTTACAATACCCAGAAGCTTCTTTTTTTTTTTTTTTTTTTGATGAGTTTTATAGTTTCCAGAATATATAAAAAGGGCTGTGGTAGAATTTGCAACTTTCTAAATAAAAGTTTACATGAGGTTCTACTTCATATCCCTTCAATAATTCTGATAATTTTTTCTGCATTTTGAAGTATTTGATCATGGGCGCCGGGAGGGGGGTGCAAGGGGGTGCACTTGCACCCCCCTGACATCCCGGGTCACCAGTAAATTTGGGCCGATAGGGGGTGGGGAGCACCAATTACGGCCCTGGTGCACCCCCCTGCATGCCGGGTGCACCCCCCTACATCCCGCATCCCGGGTCGCCGTGTGGGCAGTAGTAGAGCTAAAAAAAAAAAGGTCACCTGGAAATTTTTGGGCCGATAGGGGGGGCACCAACGCAGCCCTGGTGCACCCCCCCTAGAAGCAATCCTGCCGGCACCCATGTATTTGATACATGTTGGGGAGTTTCTCCAGAATAAAAGCTTTAATCACATGCGAATACTTTCACTATATTGCAAGTTAGTGATAGCGAGTATCGACATTTAAACTTGAAACTTATGACGCTGAGCTAAATCCGCACAATTTAAATGAAATAAAAGTAGGCCGTGTGGGCGATCGGTTGGATCGTAAACTCAAGTTATAGAAACGATATAAAGAAACGTTGCAGTGATAAAAATTTATAATTAACAATATGGCTCTTCCATTTGGCGCCATTCAATCCCCGTTGTCGGCATTCCTTCTTCTATGAAGGAAAGCTGTAACCGATGATCTGGGTTGCCGGATGTTTGGTACTGTTGGTTAATGTTCTCTTTCGATGGGCAGCATACACGTGTCCGATTGTAGGTGGTTACCATGAAGTATATTTAACCCTCCATAGTATGGTCCCTTTGGATATCAAATGGAATGGTTTCGCGGTTCCTTCCTAAGTGCGACAGTCTCTGTAAGTATTGCTGTGTGTGACTGTGATGATGTGTCTGATCAATGTTAGAGAGTTGTTTGTGTGATGGATGAGAGATGAAAAAAAATTTCCTCCAATATTCGGGCATACTTGAAATTAATATAAAAATGTCACGTGTTTGATTTAATATTCCCGCCAGTCCTAAAAATGGCCATATATTCGACGCCGCAGGAAACCTTTCTTTATCTGGCAACATTGGAGTCAACTGGCAGCAACAGAGCACCGATGTGACGAACATGAGTTCCGGGGATACACAAGCTTGCTAACACTGTCTCCCTCCCACCCTGTTATCACAAACTCTGATCATTATCTAGCCTAAGATACAGTCAACTGTTCCAGTGAAATTGAATTCAAAGTGATTTGTGTTATCGGTAACGGTACAATATTTCTAGTTAGTGGCTAGTTTACCAATGGAAGGAAATAAAAGATATTCATATGATTCTGTTTATAAATTGAAAGTAATAGTATATGCAGAAGAGCATGACAACACAGCAGCTGAGCGGCATTTCAGCCCTCCACCAACAGAAAAACCATTCGCAATTGGCAGGCTAGTAAAGAAGAACTGAAGAAAATGAGAAAGATTAAAAGTGCAAGTGGAGGACTGAATGCAAAATGGCCAAAATTAGATGACGTATTGAAATGGATTCAATTACACCGTTTAAATGGCATTGGTATTAATAAAAAAAATGATTCAAATACAATTTAGATTTTTCAGGAATTCTAAAGTTAAGATCGGTTTTATAAACTAAGATTTTTTTTGTATGGCTTTGCAATCTAATAATAAAAATGGTAAAAATATATTTTTTTTAGAAATTGCTTAAAAATGAAGGTGCGTTTTATAGTGCGTAGCATCTTAAAATTCGTAAATTGCTTTTACCTTCACTCCATACGCAATGTAGAGAGGTTTGAGCCAGGACTTTGGGGCACAAACTAATGGTTAGGAATTATGCACTACCACCTCTCCTTTCCGGCCTTTCACAAGAAGCGCTGGAGCCAGCTAACCCCATCTCAGGTGCCAGACACCATCACGTTGCTGCAATCACCTAAGACAAGGGGGGTAACTGGACATATTGATAAGATTGTGCGTTTGCGTTTATTTCAGTGGCTCTATCACAGACGCATCGTTAGTCTCTGAGCGCCCTTACTGCCAGTTCTGATTACAGTTTCTTACAAATTAATGACTGTTGCAATACTTACGGTATTCTGTAGTATGGTATAACTAACCCCTTACTTCTTCATGGTAAATTATGTTTTCCTCTTCTCTTTCTCCAACAGGTATTTTACCTTATATAAAAGTTCAAACCATTCATTTGAAATACATTTTTATTCGTCGTAGCCTAGACATCATTCCTATTACAGCTTGTCTACTTACTTGCACCAGGTACCCTAACAATTCAACTAGATTGATGCAAGTACGGTTTTTTATATAAAAATAAATAAATTAAAGGTCCTATGTTTTGGGTATTGTGATGATTTAAGTATCACCCAATTATTAACCAGTAATGTAATAGTACATTATCTCACTTAAGAGCAGAGTGTGTTTGGTCAGGATGACGAGTAACTTATCATTTCCAATGGAGCTTTCCGCATCATGTCCTCTGATATAATATAATCTCGGTCAGCTTATCGCCTGCTTCCGTTTCCTGGCGATCGTCTTCCGTGAGTTGAGCCCCGAGCCACAGCGAGTCGTCTAACGTGATCCACGGTTGTAAGAATCGCGACGCGGAGTGTGTATAATGTGCTTTCTGGTTACCTATGCCTTAATTTAGTACATATACAACTAATAACCAGAAGAGAAAAATATCGAAGGAATACATATAACACAGGTGAGTTGAAGATTTAAGGTAGAACACATCGCTCTTTAATGACATTGTAGCAGTAATTTCAAGGACAAAACAAATGATAAAATTAAGGCAGATTCTCACTACTAGATATCAAGTAAAATGAGATAAAAAATACAATACAAGAAATCTAAATACGTGGCATATGGTACAAATATAATATATGTAAACAAATAGAATCGTGAGATAGTAAGAAAAGAAGATTAAATGAATTTAATTATTTATGAGAGTGGATACCAAAAAATTGATTTAATAGTAGAAACAGCAAAGAAAGATCGACTAAGACAGAACTGGTTAGTAAACTCAACAAGAACTCATTATATAAAAACAATATTGCTTCAGGCAGTGCTCAGACTATAGGAAGCAATAATTCATTCGCAGGCACTGCGTCGATCAGAATGCCTGGCATCCGATAAAGGAGGGATACGGGGATTACTGAAGAAGAAACAAAGGTAAAAACATCGAAAATTTTAAGTCAGAAGAAGATCAAAGACAAGGTTTAAACAAAGAGCTAAAACGAAAATTAATGTAAGAATGTATAACAAATTACTGATATAAGAAACAAAGCGCTATATAATAGCCACATAATTTCTAGGTGGTAGAAAATAACGCCATATCATAGCTAAAGAGAAGAGATCTGGGAGGCATTTTTAACAGAAAAAAAACTACAGTTCAATAATTGATGTTGTATAATTTCGGACCTTTCAACCAAAAGCATAAATTTAATTTAGTTTAATTGCAATGGAGCACACGCTCCAGTGGCAGTTTCCCGTCTCCCTATCCTGCCACCAACCTACATTTGCACTCTACAAATTTTAACTTTAAATTCTTTCAACATATTCGGTAAATTATTCATTTCCCTTGGTAACTCATTCCAATTCCTGACAGCTTACCTAAAAAATAGAATCTTCCCACATTCTTGAGCCTGAAATCGGGTGCCAGCTTGTGGGACATATGAATGATACCTGAATAGGCATGATAGAAAAAATTTTGATTTTTCTTAAGTTTAATTAAAGATTCTCGAAGAAAAATGGTGAGGAGAACTGTAAAATATTTACCATATTAGCATAAAATTAATTTAATAGCGATAAAACGTTTACTCCAGTGATAATTTCCCTTTAAACCCAGTTTCCCCCTTTTCTTTTCGCAACTACTTTTCCCCTCTATTAATTTCAACTGTAAATTCTTTTTAAGTTTTTTGGTAAATAATTCACCATTTCTATTAGTAATTTATTCCAATCAATGACTCCCTAACCTACGGATGAAAATCCTTCCATATCCCTATGCTTGAAATCGAGTGCCAGTTTGTGGTCATGGTCGCCTGTCCCCTTCCATGCACCTCTCCTAACTCTTCCACCGATATCTCTCAATGCCTCATCCTTGATATTGGCCTTGTACGCTTCCATGACCCCCTTCATCCCCCTCCTGTCTTCCAATGAAACCCAGTCCAGCTCCTTTACCGTGTCAGCTACCAATTGTGTTCTGCGATAATTTCCAGTCCTTCTTTGCGCCCCCTCTAGTTTCTGTATTCGATACCAAAAAAGTGAGTCCCATAGTACACTACCACATTCAACCAATGGTATGACCAACGTTTTGTAACCCAATTACATTACTTCTGTGGTACATCACTTCATCACTCTCTCTCTAACAAGTGAAGGATTTCGAAACGTCTTCCTACTAACGTGACCAATGTGTCCTACCCAGTTGAGTTAGTTATTTTTATGTTGGTTTGGTTAAAACGTTTAGTATTTGGTAGTTCATTTTCACTGTGTCTTTTGATGTAATCTAGTAGTGCCTTTAAAAAAATACGTCGCTTCGAATCTACACATTTTCTTTTATTGTTTTCTGTTTACCCCGATACCGCCATATAAAGCCCACGTGCCACCGGATCCCCTCTCCCACTCCCCACCCTGCCCGAATTCAAACTGGGTTTGCAATACTCGACGTACTTAGCCTACAAGAGGAATGTCAGCGTTAAAACCTGACTGGAAAACATGAAACTTTGTGTGAACTATATACTAAGTGTAATTTTGATTGTGAAATGTTTAGTTTAAGAGGCGGAGACAGGGAACAGTCCCAGCATTCACCTAAATAATTGCGGTAAACCATAATCATGAACGGCCAGAGAGCGAGGACCAAGACTCGAGTTTGTTCCCATTGCACTTCCCCGATCCAGTGTGAGGTGCCTTAACGCACTAAGACATACTGGCGGCATTTTGTTAGAGTAACATTAATTTTTTTTTTTTTAAATAGAAATTTTACCTAATCGCCAGTACCAAATATTTAAGAGGAAACCAGTCTAAAATTTTAATAAAATTGAGATAAGTAATTTTGTAGAATTACATATGGCAACACTGATGAGATACTGTAGTATAGAACAGTTTCTAATGCAATATGGCTTTTTTCTTTTTTTTTTAATGAAACGTCGTTTCAGAGTCTATAAAACGGAATCTTCACATGCCAACGCAGTCCTGCTTCCGAACAGGCTGGGCCCGAGCGCCGTTGCCAGCTTGGCGAGCGCCTGTCTCTGCGCCGCAGTGTCGCCGCCTACCGGCCACTCGAGGTAGGTGCGCGTGTCGATGAGGAACTTGAGGTAGCGTGGCATGGCGGCCCGATCGAGGCGCTCCAGCTGCACCAGGATCAGGAAGTCCCGCGCGCCCGCGTCCATCAGCCGGTGGTTTGCCATGTCCAGCTCCCACTGGCACCACTGACAAAACATACAAGAACAAAAACCTGTTAGAGAAACGAATAAGATAATTTTTCTGTACCCCAAACTATAACGGACAATGTCGACATAAAAACGACTATAAAAATAGTCTGGCACCCTACAGGTGTAAGAAATTGGTAACTTCTGCAGTTTCTCGGTTATTGTAATGAAGTAATTGGATCATGGACGTCACACATCGGCAGTTCTTTAGAGAGAGTTGACCTAGCACCTGACAGGTGTAGTAAATTGGTAAATTCTGTATTTTCTCGGTTATTGTAATGAAGTAATTGGATCGTAGGCGACACACTTAGATTTTTCTTTAGAGAGAGGTGACACCTTGCTTTTCTTAGCAAATCATTGCTTTGATTTGTTCTCAATACGCTATTCACCTTATAACATGATATGTAAATGCAAATTCAGCTACGTTGAAATTCAAGCGTCTAAAACACCCAGCTTGGGGCATGGAAACTTGTTCCACTGCATACGAATACACTCTGAGGAAGGCAATGGGAACCCCTCTTCTCTCCACCGTTCATCTTCTCAAGAGAGTAATCATAGAGAGGGAAAATCCTTTGTGATAAACGAGTGCGGTTTCAATCGGGAATGGCATGATTTTAAGAAGATTGAATCAAAGAACACATTGGCGTCAGACGAAGATTTTTTTATTCTTATCTTAACATAATTGCAACGTAAGTTTCACGGTAGGCATTGGCCCAAAATGTTTTTTTTTGGGTGTCGCTATTTCATCCGTTATACACTTCGAGTAAAATTCTGGCTTCATATTCATTCCTAATGACCTCATTACGCCCCTCTTCGTCACTTCTGATCAAGGCTGCCGCATGACAGCCAAAAGCTTAGTGAACTCAATAAAAACGTGGCACTAGTTGGAAAAAGTCTATTATTGTTAATTAAAAGCTGTAACAACTTTAACACCTCGAGACAGACACAGTGGTTTATGTGGTTATTGTTCTGCCGAACATAGAATGATTGGTGATGGCATACAGCCTGTAATCGCTCTATTTCTGAAATTCTTTAGTTTTTAAATTGTTGTGAATTTTGCCATATGAGCATTTCTTGCATTTCAAAACCTCGTCTATCAGTTTTTAAAAATTTGTACCCCTAATTATGATTCATTTTAGAAGTTTTACAAAACTACTGGAGTATAAAATTTTCGTCATGAATGAAGTTAGTAAGAACATTTCTCTGCTGCGACCAGCTATACGTCTACAGTATATTCTTTATTACAATATTAATTAAATATACTGATTCTAAAACGCAAACATTTTATTTGATTGCATGGAAATCGACCAACGATTTTTAAGGCTTGTTAAGGAAATGAAAAGAGGTCAGGACTTGGCCTAAGTAATAGGACTGCTGGCTGCAGAACCAATACAACATACTACATACGTAAATGAAGATTAGGATGAAAGACTTTTACATATCTTTGGTACTGAAGCACATTTAGCAAGTTAAATTTTTGCCAACGATTTTTCGACTGGAAATAGACGACGCCGCTTCCGATGCTTACCTTGCCCTCATGAACTCCCTTGAGAGCACCATGATGGTCCTCTTGCTGCGCTCCAGGGAGAGCTCGATGTTCCTGACGATGACGGTGCCGAGACTGAAGTCCCGGTCGTGCAGACACAGCCTGTAGTGGTGAGGCGCGCCCTCCAGGAACGGCACCAACACGTCGATCACCCACGGCCTGTCCGACCCACTGGTGGATAGCAACATATATTGCTTACTCGCTGTACGATTACATTTAGCTGTTAATTTTTTCCTTAAGATGCATTTTTGTTAATACTACGTTTGACGTCTGTAGTATTCCTTTTATAATCAATTCAACCTTAAGAAGCGTAGACTCTATGCATCATTTCAATACAAACGTAATTTTACATTTCATGAACGTTTACTTGAAATTCCTTCAGTGTTTGAGGTAGCTTGTTCAGTATATCCTTTGATTAATTAATGTCGTCTCTGACTCTCTTATCTACACTCCCTGACATTGAACATAAGCAGTGACTGTATATTAATCGTACATATAATAAGGCTGAAAATGGATGAAAGTCAGTTCATTAAACTGTGGACGTCATGGGATGCCCGGCAGATGAAAAACATAGAAATTCGTAAAGCGAACGTCGTGCACGCGTATTCGACATCTAACGGCACCCTGCACTTTGATCATCTTTATTTTTTTGTTTGTTTCTTCTTAGCCGCTTCATGGTCACTGTCCCTCATATTAAAACTCAATAATTTAAAACAGTTAGGCAATCCAGACAATGTTCTTTTGAAAACAAATGGGAGTCAAGAGGGTCAGCAGAAAGGGGCCGTTTGCCGTCTTGGCCTCCGAGTCCGTCTTACACACAAGCCACGCCAATAGATGTCCCACATCAAAAAATTTAGAGTTTGAGACTCCCTCTGAACTGCACTGTACGCTAGATCCCTCAGTTAAGGTGTTAATGAAAGAGGATAATAATTCTCGAGATAGTTCAGCATCTGAACAGTATGGGTGTTGTGGTTGCTGGTTTGTATTGCTGTACCTGTAACAGACGAACCCATCATACAAGAAGTCGCTGTGGTCTTCCCCGCGGCTGCCGTTGTTCCTCCTCCTCACGGTTGTCAGGTGCAGCAGGTAGGTGACCTGGAACCTGAAGCGGTACACCACGTAGCTGACCGTCACGACCAGGCCAGCAGCCACGCCCAGCGGCGTGCCCACTGCCAGCGGCAGGTCGGCCGGCTGGCGGCACCTGGACTCGTCGAACTGGACGTCGACCACGGGCAGGCCCCGCGTCTTACCGGGCACAGCGCACAGTAGAGACTCGTTCCTGCCCAGCGACAGCACGCGGGTCGTCCGCTGTGGGGAGCGCAGCCAGTCCAGCAGCACGGGCAGCGCGCACGAGGTGCAGTCCAGAGGGTTGCCTCCCAGGTCCACCCAGTCCAGAGCGTCCAGGGAGCTACGCATCGAGGTCTCCAGCGAGGGTAACGAGTTGAATGACAGGTTGACCGAACGCACGCACCTCCTGTAAAACGTGATACTTAATGTTGAAAACAATATGCCTTTGGAAGATACACTTAACATTACGAATTTATTGCGTTCAGTTTCGTCACATCAACATGTGTCTTTCTAAAATCGCTTGGTGGTTATCATGGGGGATGATTACATCTCCATGGCAATAAACTCGGATGTTTACCCGTTGCCTTCCCTAGAGTGACAGTATTCCCAGGTATTGCTGTTGGTATAGATAACTGTAATAATGTGTATATTGTTTGTGTTGTAGGTGAGAGATGATATAAGTGAGTGGGTGAAGCCCAGTGCCGGCCAATTAAGGCCTACTATTGCGAAAGATGTAAATACATCCTTGCTTATAAACTGGCATAACTTCCATGATTGGCAATTTATTTTATGTCCTTTAAGTTTCCATTTACACCAAAGTTTGATACTTTTAATTAATTCTGAGATTATAAAACTCCGGTTTTGTGATGCATCCAAATATAGAAAGTTTGTCTTCAGCGCATAACAGCTGCTTGATTGAAATAGATATAACTTGCCCCCATTATCACATAAAAAATTAATAAAAATAAGATACTATTGTCTGGTTGATATATAGACTCCATTCGGCTACAAAAAAGTAGTAACATACATGATTTAGATTGTATTTTAGATGAAAATGGAATAATGGTGAACTAAAAATTTAAAAAAGCGTGATTACCATTATTGTGGAAAAACACGCTGTACTGCAATCTAGAGAACTCGAGTAATTACTATGTTGTGTAGATGGCTAAATTAATATTATCTTGCCTGTGTAAAGTGTGATGAATCTGCGTTTTAAAAAGAACATACTACAGAATTGCGTATACTTTCGTCATCTCTTGACTCTTATACACATGACCCATCTTCTGCTCTTGATTGCTAGCTGATACCTGTATGCAGGCTGCGGTGGACTCGGAGAGGCTGATAATTGCTCAGCTATTCATCTTCGTAAATGAAAATGTAAGTCTAATTAGTAAAGCTCCACCTATTTTTACAAGGTTATCCCTGCTTGAAGGTTGTCGTTACTGTCAACGTTGCGGCACCCAAACTTCAGCCTTCGTTATAGCTATTTCTGGTTGATTTATCCCCTTCTGTCGGCTAGTTGCACTACCTCGCCATTCGCTTAACGTGCAGGTGAATGATGAGATGATCTAACATTCTTTAGAAGGGCATAAATAGACCAGAAATACTCCCTCGTCGTTCTCCTAGTGAACACGAGATGTTGCAACCAACCGTCAGAAGAGGACATATCAGCACGAAATAGCCCTGATGAAGGCTGTATGTTGGGTGTCAAAACGTTGGCAGTAACTACATCGTTGAAGCAGCAAAACCCACAAAACGTAAGTGGAATTTTACTAGTATGATGCCTGCTAAAAGTATAAAAATTTATACTAAATAGTAAGTCTTCTTAAAGTACCTTATGAAAATCCCAGCTAATAACAGCAACAGTGTATAAATGTATAGCCAAAACACTGCGACCAGTCCATCATTTTTGACGGGCTTATTGTCTAGTATTCCATAACTTTTACCAGCTAAGCGAGCTGTTGCGCCCACCTGCCGTCGCCTCTGGTGAATACGCCGTCACCGCTGCTGCCACTGATGATGTTGCCGGAGGCGTCCACACGGTCGACCACGGCCGACCGAAGGCCACACCCCGCTATGTGCGAGATGAGGTTGTGGGAGACGTCCACCAGGTGGATGGAGTCTCCGTGCACCCACGGCCACGCGGTCAGCTTGTTGCCGGAGAGGTTCAGGTAGCTCATCTTCTTCAGGTCCGCGAAGAGGCTCTCGTCCAAGTGGGAAATGTTGTTATACGACAGGTCCAACAAGGAGAGCTCAGGAGCTTGCAACGACAAACCGTCCACTGAATTAAGACAATTCCTGCTGAGGTTTAAAATTTGAAGCTGAGGTAATATCAACGAGGTATTGGGTAACGTGATAATTTTATTGCCAGAAACGTCCAGAAGTTTCATGGTTCTCAATTTTCCCAAGTTATCAGGTATTGTGGACAATATGTTCCTTGATAGCACCAACTCTTCTATTGCCGGTAGTAAAATGTGTGCACTTGAAAAATCCTAGTGGGAAATATTGTTATAGGACAGGTCCAATACAGAGAGCTCTGGGGCGCGCAGCGAAAAACCGTCCACTGAATAAAGACCATTCCTGCTTATGTTTAAGACTTGAAGCTGAGGTAATATCAACGAGGTATTGGGTAAGTCATAATTTTATTGCCAGAAACGTCCAGAAGTTTCAAGGCTCTAAATTTTGCCAAGTTATCGGGTATCGCAGATAATATGTTCCTTGACAGCGCCAACTCTTCTAAGTATGGTAGGTACATGTATGCACCTGAAACATTTTCGATTCTATTGCATTCTGTTTCAAAATAAATGAAAATAATTTTAACACATACAATTATTAATTTATCTCCTGAACAGATCATCTGATACTTTTCTTTTAGTACACTAATTTATTAGGGGACATGTTTCTGTTGATAACATTTGTTTTCATTGCATAAATAATCAATAAAATACTACTTTATCTATAGCGGCGAACTTACCTTAAAACCAATATGTGTGGTTGGTCTCTGTAAAACCTCATGAATGGTTTTAGGGGTTT